>JAJONZ010021672.1:0-16656 GCA_029582445.1 Solanum paucissectum
ATAATTGAAAATAAAAAACCTGCATAAACAACGAACATGACAACGTATATGCATGATGAAATGATAAAAAGTTATAAGACTTTAATCTTATATATACTTAAAGATATAGAAATAATTGAATTAAGAAGAACTATATGGGAAAAAATATTTGATGCTACGAATTAGGAGATATATTAAATCAACAATGGTATGAAATAGATTTACAAGATCTATATTTAGATAACGAAAGGATAGAATGGTATGATTTAGAAATAAATTCAAATTAAAATGAATTACGAATATTTACAATATTGGATAGAAGCTATGGAAGATATAAAACTATTAGAACAGTTAATGGAAAATAATTTACATATGTACCGAAGAACCCAAGATATGTTATATCTAAAATATATCATAAATAATATTAAAGAAATATCAAGATTAACACCCCTGAAAAAAGAATATCATAATAAAATATGGCTAGTTAATACCTCACCTACCACACTACCACCTACCACACTATCACAAATATGAATTCTTCAACTACCAGTTCCGCACCCCCGAAAAATGGTATGTAGATCATGAGTTGGCATATCAATGACATCACCAGGTACATCTTGTCCAACACTCTAAACTTAAAGTACTTGTCCAAAATTTAAAGAGAACATATACAGGGAAATGAAAAATCCTTTATACAAAATCCTTTAAGAAGTAGAAAAATATGGAATCTAAAATATCCTAATGGTAGTATAAGTTATTATAGAGTTAACAAGATAGTAGTAAGACGGGGTTAAATATCATGAAGTATCGAACGAAACTGTTGCTCTGGACAGACCATGAAAAATAGAGGTCGATGCCTATGTGTATTAGTACAAAGTTGTCTTTAATCCAATAGTAATCTCACGAAATACATTTTTACTAACATTGAAAAATACAGGAGAAAACAAATTGCAGCTGGACTAGATTATATTTTTCTGCACTTAATTTTTTTACAGAGGCCACATGTTGCTTTTACTTAGAAGACGTACACGTCTAACAAAAGCAATACTCATAGAGAAGTAAATCCAACAAATAAATAGGAAAATACAGGTTAATAAATACACAACCAATCAAAAAATGAATTAATCAGGAAACGAGGGAGAATTAATTGTTCTATCCAAAAAGTAATTTCTCTATTCTAGTAAAGATAATTGTATTCCATTAGACATTGTCGAACAGTCAATTCCCAATAATTTAGAAGTTAAACATACCATCCACCTCATTAAAAGCTATTAACACTCCACATTCTAACGAGAACATGTAATACATCAGTTTGCACATAAGAAAGAATTCAGAAAGCATAACAAATTTTAGTTTATGCTGGCAAACAATATTCTTATACTAATGTGAAAAAGGATCATTACCTCCTTTTAACCATTGAACTGTTGCGACGAGAGCTTGATGACCAACTTATTGTTCGTCCACCAAAAATCTCAGAGAAGAAGGAAGAAAATACAAGCTTAGAACTTCAAATGTTACTCGCAAGAGAAAAACTAAATCTCTTAATGCTCGACTTCAATGACTTTTGTAGTTAAAAAATACATTAGTTCATCTTATTGTTAGAAAAGACTTATGGAGTTGAAAACTTTATCCCAGTGATCAAAAGCTTGAGCTTTTTGATAGTTAAAATCTATCTTGTAGAATGAAGAATCGAAACCCATCTTCCATAACATCAACTCTTCCTAAACTGAGAATTTCCAATATAAATTTCAAAGTTTCATCTAAATTTTTTTGCAGAGATTTCTCAATCCTCACAAAAATTGAGATACACACTCTAAGCCACAACAAGATTACACCATAAACATAAATTCTAACAAATAGAATCTACTTCACAAAAACCCATTTGCCTATTTTAAGATATTTTTCAAGAACCCTTCAGAAATTTCTAATTTCAATGAAGATAGAATACACAATACCTGTAGCTGGAAAAATGCATAACCCGCGAAGAAGAAGTCCCAGCATATGATAGATACCTACAAGGAAAAACAAAGAGGAATGAGAAGAAGATACACCATCTTCAAGGAGAAGTGAGAAGAGACGATACCTACGAGGCTGAGCTTCTGATGAAATGATCTCGAAGAGAGAAACCTATCTGATATATGTTATACATTTACACTTTTATTTTATTTTAAAAAATAAATTAAGAGAAAATATTTTGGAGGGTCTAGTAAAATTAGTGGAGGGAAAATAATTGAGGGTAAGATATCCATTGCAATACATTTTATTTCGTAAGAACCGTTGCCATAGAGTAGCATACAGGGACGATTTTGTGGAACCCTTGCAATAAGAGACATTATGGCAACAGTTGTAGTGCTAATGCAACGATTTAATTCTAGAAGTGTTTCATTAGGTCATGTTGTCTATTGCAACGTTTATAACCGTGTCGAATGACTATCTATTGCAACATGTGTTTAATCGTTGCTAAACAATTGTTGCTATAGGCATGTTTTCTAATAGTGAATTTGAACATTCATTAGAGTAATTTATGAGTATTGAGACAACTTTTTCTTAGCTTTGAAGAATTGAAGTTTTCCATTTTTGAGAAATTGGAAGTGTGTCTTTGAGATTCTTCAACTTGGACCTTTGTAAAGATGAAATTAATCTTACCCAGTTGATGGAAACACAATTTGGTAACGATTTCTATCTTTTTATGATGTTTAGCTAAAACCCCAATTCGTGGGGTGTGATTATGTGATTATGGGTTGATTTAGCTTGTGGGTATTGCTAATTGTTAGTTTAAATGATGTTTAAAAGTGATTTCAATTAGTAATTGTGGTTTAATTTAAATGGATGTAGTTGCAAATGCAACTCTACCTTTGTGTTTTTTGCTTGCTCGAGAGAGAGGTTTTAAAACCAAGATTACTGAATTGATGGTCTGTGAGTATTGGGTTGTCATGGGTTCAGCTCGAGAGAGTGAATCCTAAATCCTTTTCCACATATTCAGCTCGAGAGAGTGAATGGACTAAGGCGTAGGCTGTTCTTAATTACTTGCTTGTTGGTGTTCGAGAGAAACCAACTTTATTCGGGGTAAATTGTTCGAGAGAAAAGTTTATCCTCACTAAAGTCTTGCTTATTCACTGATTTACAGCTATTTACTAACAATTGCAATTACCCATTTGTCTACTTTAGTTTATAATCCAATCACATCCCAAGAACCCATCTCATTACTTGTTAATTCGTGTTATTTGTTGTTGTTGTAGCTGATAGTTGAAACCAAAACCCCCTGTTATTTGACATTCGTGTCACCCTTAATATGAATTATGCTTTTATTGGTAAATGTCTATTCATATGATTGACTTGAACATATTTGCACTTTGCTATTGAATCTTAAACACGTACCACTCTTTGTGGGATTCGACCCCAACTCATTTAGTTGGGTTATATACTGACTAACGACCGTTGACGCTTAGAATTGGATGAAGTGTCTTTGATAACGTTATTCAATCAAGTGGTTATTGGGAATAGCTTTGTTGTTAGTTAAGTGTCCATACAACAATATTTATCACTCGAGTATTGAGATCACATCATTGAGGCATTGTATGGGAGGATGTGTAGGTGTTCAATTGGTTGGTTTGAGGTTGAAGATGTGAAACCTTTGAGTGTTTATTTGGTGAAACATGTTCATGATAAGGTGAGAAGTATCCAATCTAAGTTTCTAGCAGCCCAGAGTCGACAGAAAAAGGACATGCGAGACAAGTAGCCCCAGTGATTCGACGATTCAGATACTACTCTACCCTTACTTCAGCCAGTCTTTCCTAGTTGATCACTCGGGGACGAGTGATGGATAAATTAGTATCTATTGTAACAACTTGATTCCGTCGTTAGAAAAAAGCCAATAGGGAAATAATTGGGGTCAGAAAACTTTTTGGTAGTAACTTGGGATTTCATAGCCTAGTCCAGATTTGGATGAAATCGGAGTCAGTAAGGTCTAGGGAAATCTGGTAGCAATTGGATGATCTAATTATGATTTTGATTACATGACTAGATAGCTAAGACGTTAAGGAACCCGTACGACTTTACGGAATTGAATTCGGGCGAGTAGAACTCCTGAAACTGAACTTAGCGTGAACGGGTATTTTCTGAGTGTCATGGGATGAGGGTGTGTTGAAAAAATGAGGGTTTGGAATTCTAAAATTGCTCACTGGTTCCGTGCAAGCCGCTGGGGCAGAATTTTTGCCTCTAGGGCGGGGCCGCTGTAGCGGGGTGAGGATCATTGTGGCGGGTCTGACGCGACTTAAGGTCGTAAATAAACCTCAAAACTTCTTTATTCTGTACTTTTCAATTTTTAGAACTAAGGAACGAACCCCAGACGATTCTTGACAGTTTTCCACCATTCTTGAGGCTAAAGGTAAGATTTTAACTCCCCAAATCCATTTTTTGATCTGTATAACGTAATCTAATGGGTAATTATCGATGGGGGAAGGTTTTGATCTAGAATCTATGGTGGAAACAACTCTATTTTGGATACTTGGGATCATGGGTATGATCTAAGGTTCATGAAATTGTTAACAATTCGGGTAATTAGTGATTGTTTATTGATTCCCACATTTTATGATTGTTTGTAGACCAAGAACAAGCGGAACGAATCTAAAAAGGGAAAGATCAAGTTTCTTAGGGTTTCAAGCTTGTTTCGAGGTAGGCGATGGTTGTGATTTCATCTTGGTGTGATATATGTTTGTAATTGCTCATTATAATGCATGTATGTATGCAAATGTTGCATTATTGATCATCCTAACCGTAAATGAGGATAATTGAATAATTGTATGCCATGAATCACCTCTTGTTGTATGATTGTGAGAATATGCATTGTGATTGTGATTGTGGGTTGTTGATTGGATCGATTGCCACGTTCCGACATAAATATGAGATCGGTTGTCACGTTTCGGCATAAACATTGGATCGGGTACCACGTTCTGGTATGCTAACAGTTTGGGTGTGGGTTCCATGAGAGGACCATTGAATTGGGTTCCATGAGAGGACCATTGAATTGTGTTGTGTATCTACTTGTGATGATTACGCTCATATCTAATGATGATTGATATTGGAAGATCGTATGTTGCTCTAAATTGATAACTAATGTGTATTATTGAGATTGTGGGATGCTACATTGATCCTGAAAAGATGACTAATATTGTATATGTTATGTATATGCATGTTTCATAATGTTGTGGTTACTTGCATTGTTTCACTTATTGGGATAGCCGCGTGATCCTACCAGTACACTGTGGTTGTGTACTGCTACTGCACTTGCTTGTTCTTTGTTGAGTACAGGACATCTTCAGGTGGCTATTGATAGACCTCAACTAGGTGACTATTGAGCATGACCGGATTCAAAGGTGAGCCATTTCTTTCGGGCTGCCATGGATCTTTCTTGTGTAAGTTCACTCTTTTCGGACTCAAACTATTTGTTTAAGGTGTTTGTTTAGTTTCGGAGTTGTACCCCTTGTTTTTAGACTTGTCATTAGTAGAGTTTTGGTACAATGACTTTCAGGTTCTAGGGGTGGTTCTTCCGCATTAGTTTGGTTAGTTGTTTGTTAAGACCTTGGAGTTTATGGGGACTCTATTTTATTGTCATTTAAACCTGCTTCCGTATCTTTAAATGCCTTGATTTTCATAAAATTTGTTAGTTTGGATTGTAGTAATGATTCTCCCACAGGAGGGTTAGTGTGGGTGCAGTCACGAGTAGTCACGACGGTCTGGGTTGTGACATAACTAATTATAAAACTACAAATCAAAAAATAACATGTGTCCATTTTGTGCACTCATCACTTGCTATCAAGAGAGTGTGCACACTCTCTATGCCATGCCAGCGTTTGTGGTGTATTTATTCCATTTTAAATTAGTTTGGGGAGGGGGCGGTAATAGGACCATAGTTAAATTTGAGTGTATCTTTGAGATTTCGGTCATAATCTAGGAGGGGATACTTATGCATTATCCCCAAAATAAATAAATATTTCAAACTTTACTACTCCATTTATTCCTATTATTTATTGTAAATTTAAAGTCCTAAATATTTATCACTCAAATCTTTTAGTTTCTCCCAAAAGAATGAAAATTTATTAAAATAGAGTAGTCTAATGAAATATCTTTTCAAATAGCTTAAAAAAAAAAACACCCCTTTAACTCTCTTAATTATGAGATTTCTCTTTTTATCTTAATTTTCAGAATCTAAAAAATATTTACATAATTAGTCAATTAAAGAATAATATAATTATTTACTAATTAAATTTAAGAATAAGAAGTCGTAACTCTCAAAACAAAATTCCGAACATCCATTTATATTTGTTACATTTCATGATAAACCCATGATTAAAGCTAGGAATAAAAAAATATTGCACTAGCCAAAAAAGATAATTTTTGTAAACGTTTTCCCTATTTTTCTATTTATTTTATTAGTTTATAATAATAAAAGTCACAATTCTGATATATGAAATCATTGATATTAGCTTTTAACTTATTCATATTTATACAGTGTTTGAATTACATAATTTATTCAGTTTCTATATAAAATTGATATTTGAGCTCTCTTGTGTATTTATTATTTCAATGTAATTTTCTTACAAAATATTAATTAATTAATAGATGTGTATTGAATATAACTTCTACTTCCTTTCTTGAATTTAGAGTTAAATTTTCTATGCTTTTCATATAAAAGTTTTGTGTGAATATATAAAAAATTTAGGCTATTAATTTTATTAATTGCACTAATTGATATGCCCACATTTTAAAGTAATAATTGTGAAAAAGTTAAATTACAAGCAAGAGAAATTGGATGAACTCTATATTTAAATAGTTAAATAAATTTATAAAAGTAAATAGTATTATATCAAGAAAGTTATTAATAAAATAGCTTAAATAATTTAAAACATCCAAAAATGAGATAGTAATGTATATAAAATTGGTGCATAAAAATATGTCTTTGTGTTGCTTCAAGCCCAATGAAAAATTATGGTTCTCTTCTCTTTTTTTCTAGGACAATATTAAAAGAATTTGGAAAAGAAAGAAAAATTAATATTGAATATTTTAAATATCATATTTCATAAAACCTAATAATGGTATTTAATAAGACGTCAATGTAATAATATTTAATTTAAACTAAAACATAAAATATAACTAGATTAGTTTAATTAAGTTAAAATGTTAAGCACATAATTAGGTTAAAACATAAAGTATATATTTATATTAATTTTTGAAAAAGAAAAAGAAAAAGAATAAAATTAGAAGAGAGAAAAAATAAAATATCTAAATAAAACTACGCACATCCCTTGCCCCATATCCCCACTAACTCACAATCACACACATGCACGATTTTAAAATTTACAGAGTACGTGTTCTTAAAAGTTTCAGATTCTATATTTTGAAACTGTATTTTTATAAATATGCCTAAGAGAAAAAAATTGTGTTTTAAAATTTATTTGTTTATATCTACTTAGATTTTAAATTATTTATACTTTTTAATTGTTTTTTTAATTTTATATATATATATATATAAAACTTCAAATAAAAAATATTTACTACCAAATAATCAACAAAAAATTGATAGTTGTAGGACAAACCTCTAAAGGATTTGTATTTTAAGCAAATAAAGTTTTTTTTAAAAAAATTGATGGCAAAAATTGTTGTAGCATCCGCATAGGACCCCCTAGATTATGACCGAAATACCAGAGACACACCTTAACTAAACTAAGGTCCTATTACCCCCTGAACTCATTTTTTTTGTAATTTTGTACACCTTTTGGCTTATGTGGCACACCCCGTAACTCCACATAGTTGAGGCGCATGAGAGATATTTGGATGCCACGAAAGCCAAAAAGGTGTAAAAAATTACAAAAAAAAATGAGTTCAGAGGAGTAAAAGGACCTTAGTTTAGTTAAGGTGTCTCTCTGAGATTTGGGTTATAGTCTAGGGAAAGGTACTTCTACCTTTTTCCAAAAAAAAACAATCTTAATTTTCTTAAGAGAGGGATTATTTAATTAGTTTTCTAATCAACAAAAAGATTGAAGATTTTTACCGTATTTTTAGGATCACACGTGTAACTTGTGCTTCACATGTACCGTATTGAGATAGCTGCTTGTCATTTCAGCGGACCGTCTTACTCCTATTATGATCTTGTTCTACTCTAGAAACAATGTCATATGAGACTTGTATTATTTTTTTGATTCAATTGTAATACTTTAGAGGATTGTACATGTGACAACCAGGTTTTGGAGATTTAGTTAAGTCGACTTGTTATCTGTTTTAGTAATTGTTATTGGACTTTTGTTTTATTTCCACATTTTATCTAAACGATTGGGTTTTAGGCTGATGCGATCACATCCATTTTTGGGTCATGACAAAATGGTATCAGAAGCCCAGGTTCATAGGTCTCACGTGTATACAAGTCGAGTCTATGTAGAGTCTTGAGGATCGGTACGGAGACGTCTGTACTTATCTTCGAGAAGCTATAGTGACTTTTAGAAAAAAAAATTCACTTCTTGAATCTCTATTGTGCATCTTTTGTCCGTTCTGATTTTTATCGCTTCACTCCATTCACTCTCATTTACAATGATGACTCGTGCATAGTTCCTCATGTGAGCAGTTGGTGTTTCGTATATGACTTTGATGTTAGACATAGCACTATGATGAAAATGATAGACTTATGAAAATGATGTGTATTCAGATTCGAAATGTTTAGTAATTTGAAGGGGTTGAGTTAGGTGATGGCTCGATGATATTTTTTTAGGATATTTGATGATGATGTTGAACAAATGTTTGGGTAATTTTATGAACGTTGTTATTTCTTTTGGTTAGTTACCCCAATAGAGGGAAGAATACTTATGTGGTATAGGTAATATCTTGATTAGTTCGATAATTGAAGTGAATTAATTAAAAGGATGGATAGGAAATGAACAGGATGACTTTGGAAATTACAGTTACTAAAGTTGTACAAGTATGGGTTGTTTAGAGTATGATGAGAATGATGTTGTATTAATCGAGGTTAAAATCTCTACTACGATTTTTTAAGATTGAGTGTATATTTAAGAAGGCCATGATACGACTACTACAATAGTATCGATGCTTACTTGGTTAGAGTTATGGAGTGTGTTACTTTTGATATTGACCTGACCTATGAAAGAATACATATAGCTTGGGCTAGATACGGAACTGATTTGGTAATATTTTGTAGCTATTCGATGGGTATAAGTGTGTGATCTATTTGGATATGATCTTCTCGGTAGGTATGATATGTTCTAGTGGTGGATCTAATAAATTTTTGCGGGGTGATACTAATAGTATATGGAAACGGATACATCGATTTGTCAAGTGTGAATACTAACTAATTAAAGAGTTATCAGTTGTATCACATGCTTGTATAATGAGATTCGATGTTGCATTCACATTTGAGAAACCAACTAGGTGGTTACTGCAGATGTTTGGGATTAAGCAGCGCGTATAAGAAAGATTTTAGTGGTCGATTGTTAATACGATATTAATGTGTTAAGTTAAGAAGTGTATCCCGAGGGTTCTAAATAAGGATCGATGATTTCATCTTAAGGTCAAGAGAAGGGATAGATACCAGAATGACAAGCTTATGGGTAAAGAAAGTCCCAAAGAGTATACTTGTGTGAAGGTAATTGACTATTTTAGTAAAAGGTGCATATAAAAATGGGTTATTCCTTTGGATTTGATTGGTATAAATGGGTTTAAAATATCATACTGATGAAAATGTTGACTTTGTGGTGATGGCAAGGGCTAACTGAACATAATGGTAATAAGAGTTCGTGATGGATTGTGATTGGGATGAACTATATGATAAAGATTGTTGGTTAAATGGATTTCTGTATGGTAATGACAACTTGCGAGTATCTAATGTTATGGTTTGCTATTATTTGGTGAGTAGCGTGGTTGCAAGGAAAGTTGTAGGAGGTGTTGACACACCGCTCGAATAGAATTTAAAGGAGCTAGAGTCATAATAAAAAATAAAAAAAATTAGTGGGATATAGTGTAGCCTTCGGAAAGAGGTGAGAGTAAGAATATTTTATCTGATTGCAAGGGCTAAGGAGTTATGTTCAGAGGGGTTGAGAATTGGGTTCAGAGAGATACGTGATTTCACCCATTTTGCTCTAGTTATGGTAATATGTAGTGTCACAGAATCATCAGATTGGTTAAAAACTATTGGATAAAACCTGAGAAAGGAGTGTACGGACGTTCATCTCGAGTATGATGATTAGTTCTTTTGTGGTTTTGAGTTTGATAATGAGTATGGTAAGATTTTTAGTGAAGGATATGATAAGGTCGATGGAGAGGCGGTCAATGATAAGCTAAGATACGTGAATTCATAAAAATCTTCAAGGTATGAGCTAATGTTGATAGATAAAGGGGTTGGGTTACACAGTTGGATTCAAAATTCAAGTTTTTCATGATGATTATAGGTTTGTGATAGTGTGTTTTGTCAAGGTATGGATTGGTAAGGTAAGAAATGATTGATCGCATTGAGTATGAAGCATTTGGAAAGACTTAAAATTTGAGTGGTAAATTTGGTTACTTTTGATTGTTATACATAAGGGGGGTTTCACATAATGTTATGGTTTAGAGGATTAAAAATATCGTGGGTTGTTGGCCAAAGAATAAGATTGGTAAGCGAATTAGCAAAGGGAACAAAAGTTTGGTGTATTGAACAGTTCAAGATATTTAGAGTTTTGTATCGCTAGAAGAATTTAAGAAAAGTGGAGGAATAAGACCTCTCGTATAAAACTTGGATTGTAGTTGAAGGTTGTATTGTTTATTGCCTTTGATTTTTAGATATGACTATGGATGTGAATTGGTTCGGTATAGACTTGCTAGAATTTTATCATCGATTTTTTTTTTATAAATATTGAGTTTTGGTTTGGGTTACAAGTAATGATGTGTGGAAGATTCTATGTGGTTATGTCGAGCTAGATTGTTCAAATTATGGTAGATGAATTATGAATGCACTATGATATGAACCTACATTTCTACTTGATTATTGAGGATTTCGAGAGGATTAAAACTACTTTGTTGATGAAACTACATTGATTGTTGTGATACATTAGATAGACACTTGATGGTAAATAAAGATTGTGTGCTCATAAATATATAGAATTATTGGGGTGACCAAGAATTTCTCAAGTGTTGGTATGAGGTATATGATGGTTTGAATAATAGTTGAAAAGTTGGTATGAGAAAGATTGCGTGGAGTTGACATTGTACATTATTCAATAGCTTCATCTCGATGAGAAAGTACTATCATATTTGAAATTTATGTTATCGCCCTTGGATGAGACTCTTATTTATCATGTGATGTTTAAATAGAAAGAGAGAGAGTCACAGTTCAAAAATTTTGGGGGTTATAATGTATTTGCTAAGAAGACTTTGATACTAGTGATGGTTTAAGAGTAAGGTAAATGGATGGTGTGGTTATGATGTTTGTTGATATTAAGAGTGTTGACTTCAATGGAGTATTGTGAGAAGTATGTGAGGTTTGATAAATCGAGTATGTGTAAGATTGTAATGAGATCAGGCTAGTTGATTGTGGCTGGCTAAAAATTGAGATATGGAGTCATCTAAATATAATTGTTTGATATGTTCACTATGGAAAGAGTATCTTATGTTATCCGACCTTGGTTTTGTACATTTTTAGGTGACCACCTACTTCGTTTCAGACATGGTTTGGAGTATAATTCGCTGCATATGCTCGTGTGTGTTTCTACATCTATGGGTGAATTCCTAATGGTGGATCGGATGTACCGATCCTCTTATGTCCTCTTGATAAGATGAGATCCTTGGGCAGACTTGGTCTTTCAGTTATGATAGATTTGGTGATGTTTGAGATAGTTGAAGTATACTAGTGATCCTACACGCACAACCTTGCTTATGAGAACTTATATAAGAGCTATGAAGAGTTACAATTGTCTAAAAGTGTTGTTAGAGGTTCTACATTTTGAAGTGTATCGCTTGTTGGGTGTTTATTTGATCTTGTTCTTCTTTGGGTTAGATAAGTTTGATTCTCCCTTGATTAGTACTTGATCTCTAGAGATCAGATTTTTATAACTTAAGTTCATGGAAAGATTGTGTTGTGAGAAGGGAATCTTGATAAAATTGTGATGGTTAGTGCATTATGGATGTCTGGTGGTTGGTTCAAGTTCACTTCTGGTTGTAGCCGGTATCGATTCAAAATGTTATCTTGGCTATGTGAGAAAAGATTCGTAATGATGGTTGTGTTAAGGTTCAATGGGTTTCTGTTTAGATTGAGTTCATAGGTTAGCCTGTGGCTTGATAACCACTCTTGATTTATAAACCTTCCAAAGTTTGATTCGAAAGTTCAGTTCTTAGTAGTTAATCTTGATGGAATGGTCTTAAGGAGGAACTTACTTGGAAAGATGAACACCGACTGGTAGGTCATAACTTAGACTTTTGGTAACGTCGGTTATTCTTCCTTCTTCTCCCTTATGTTCGAGGACGAACATGATTTTTAGTGGTGGATAATTTAATGACCCAGAAGGTCATTTTTGGAAATTTTGAATATTCATTTAACTAGAGTGAATTAATTGACTGTTAATTATTAAATAGCTAATTTTAATTAATGCTTAATGGGTCAGGTTTTTAATTTATTTAATACCACTTGACCATATAGGGGAATAAATTATTATGGTTGAGAATTTTTGGATCCTAACTTAAGAAAAGAAGAAGAGAACGGAAATTACTTGTGAGAAGAGAGCCGACGTAGAAATCGAAAGATTACTTTCAGGTAATACGAATTTGCTACGTGTTTTTCCTTTTAAATTATTATTAAAATATGCTGGTAATTAAGGAGTTTTGATCTTCAATCCCTGCCAATATTGTTTTATTCAAACTGATGGGCAAGTATCATTTATGGGTCACTTGTTGGTAAATTTTAGTGGATAAATTATAGAGTAATTATGACCAATGATTGGGGATGATAATCCAATAATTGAAGGATGGTATATTATAGTGTAAATGCACAAACAACGTTATGCTATTAGTTCAAGCCTAAGTATCGTTCCGCAAGTTTAAGTATCATTCCGTAAGTGGTTTTGATTCCATTTTTTTTTAATTACCATATGATTCAAGTTTTTCTACATTGAAACAGATAATTAAATATTAAGAGTATAATCTTATATAAATACCATTAGTTTTATGATATTGGAAAAAAAATGGGACTTAGCCCTAGGCTTGAAGCTTAGGAACTTGATTATAGAGTTGGGTGTTAGTTTCGAAATCTTATTGTGGTCATGTACTTGAATAGATTGCATTGATTTGGAAGTTCAACGGAAGGGGAAGACTCAAATCCCGGAGTAAATTCTTGATTGATTGAGGCAATTGGATTTCTAAACCCTTGTTAAGTTTATGAAAATCGTGTATTTCCTTGTGGTATGTGTTTGGGAGTAATGGGACTTGGTGAAGGGTTGACTTGTCCACATTGACTAATTCTAATGATGAAAAAGGGGTAATAAAAGGCAATGTGATTAATTGTTTGTGTGTGATGTGTTGGGAATGGTTTGAAAGACTTCGTTGAAGGACATTTTTCTAATAATTTTTTTTTAAAAAAATGGAATAGACCATGGGTAAGGGCGAAGGATGGGGGTCTCGTACCAATGGTGTGACGGGTATTAGTTCGAGTACCGGTGTTATAAAGGGAAAGTTTATTACTATAGAATGTGGGTTGCAATCGGAGAATGCCAAAGCATATGGGCATTAGATGATATATTATTGACTGGATTTATTATGTGCGATTGTGTTCTTTATTGAACCCGTATACTTGTGATAGCTGAGGTGATTACATATCATATTGATATTTGATTGAGATGTATCATCCTTTTTATTGAAATCATATTGTGCACATGCATTGACATGAGATTGAGTATAAGTTAGGCACGTGGAGATGGTCCGTGCTGGGGATGGTGAGATGTTAAGATTATAATTTGGGCACATGGAGATCGTCCGTGCGGAATTTATTTGATTTATGATAGTGCGTTGAGATCGTCCGCACAGACACGTGGAGATCATCCGTGTCGATATATGGACCTCGTGAGTCCCCCATGGGTCATGAACTCTCGATGTATTTCCGAGGAGTATCATATATACGATTGAGAGAGTTCTTGGTATTCTGAGGCATATCATTTTATGGTGTCATATTGCATTACATCCCATGACATCCTTCATTCTTGATGATTATGTGTTTTATTGGTGGTTGGAAAGTACTTGATATTGATTACCTCTATTTGATGAACTTGATCTTGTGTTGCTGATATTGTGAGTGCCTTTGTGTGGAAGTTGTGATTGATGAATATTGAGTTTGTTGTTGAGGATATGTAATTTGTTAAAGTCATTGTTGTTGAGCTGGGTGCTATGTAAACTGTGAACTGTTAGATTGGGCTGGTTTTATGCAGGTTGTAGTTGTGGAGGTTTGGTTGGTGTGTAAGGAGTACCCGTATTTTATCCCCTTAGCTTGTGTTTAGAAGTTTACTTGTTGAGTACCGTGTGATTTGGCACTTACCCCTTGCTTCTACATTTTCGTAGGTTACTAGCTCGGACCTTTGTGATATTTTCTCTTCTCCTTGTATGAGGCTTCTTATGGAGGTTTGTGAGGTAGATGCTTGTCATTTCAACGGACCTTCTTACTCATATTATGATCTTGTTCTACTCTAGAAACAATGTCATATGAGACTTGTATTATTCTTTTGATTCAGTTGTAATACTTTAGAGGATTGTACACGTGACAACCAGATTTTGGGGATTTAGTTAAGTCGACTTGTTATCCGTTTTAGTACTTGTTATTGGACTTTTGTTTTATTTCCGCATTTTATCCAAACGGTTGAATTTTAGGCTGTCTTGTC
This sequence comes from Solanum paucissectum, assembly GCA_029582445.1. Classification (NCBI taxonomy): domain Eukaryota; kingdom Viridiplantae; phylum Streptophyta; class Magnoliopsida; order Solanales; family Solanaceae; genus Solanum; species Solanum paucissectum. The sequence continues at coordinate 14,877 of JAJONZ010021672.1, forward strand.
TTGGTGGGATAAGACAAGTGCCTTGACATCCATTTTTGGGCCGTGACAGTTCATTAAAATCTTTGAATACTTTAATCTCTATTTCTATTTCACTCAGAAACTAATAAAAATGATCAACAATAAGTATTAAATCAACCTAATACAGAGGAAGAAAAAATAGAAATACATTTTATCACCAATTTGGAATAAGTCGTTGCAATTAGCTCTATCATCTCTTTCTCTTGTCATAATCACTAAATTACCTTTGAATGACGAATTTCATGCATAATAGAATTTCTAAATATATTATATATAGAGTAAATATACGGTACTCACAATTCACAAAGAATAAAACCCCAATTTAGCATTATTATAAAGTTAATTTACAAAAAATAATTAAGTCATTTAATTAGTTTTTTTTGGCTGAAGTAATTCTTCAGAAAAGATGTTTAAAATTAGGCGAAATGGTCTGGTGGACCCTTGTACTTGTATCTGTTTGTATTGTGAACCCTTATACTTACCCTTTTGTCATCTGGACCTCTGAATCCATCCAAACCCAACATTTTAAACACTTTTTTTTATGTGGCATCCTATGTGGAAAGACTCCACATGGAGCGTGTGATACACACAAGGTAAGAGCGTGAGACGCCTCTAACGGTCAGATTTTGACCTTTAAAGGCCATCTCTTCTACTTTATTTTCACTCAAACACCATTGTTGGACAAATTTGAGCTTTTTTCTCCTCTTTTTCTCGATTTTGTCTCTTCAAATGTTTTTCTCTTTTATTTTTGGTGCCTTTATTTTTTCCTTCGATCTACTCATCTTTTTTTTGTGTGTGATTCTATTGTATTTTTGTTTCATCTTTTTTTTTTGTGTGGTTCTATTGTATTTTTGTTGGTTTGATTTTGTTGGTCTTCACAATGACGGTTCGATGTTGCTACTGTGGAATATATGCTGAACTAAAGACATCAAGAACACCAACTAATCCTGGAAGAATGTTTTGGAGTTGCCAAAAATATTCATCCGGTAATGGGTGTGGATTCTTCCGATGGGCTGATGCAAATGATTCAACATGCCAAGAACAATACAACATTAAGAATCCATCAATGAGCTCAGGGAAAGGAAGACAAGGAAGACAAGGAAGACAAGCAAGACATAGAAGACAAGGAAGGCAAGGAAGACAAGGATCAAACACTAGTATTGATATCACTGTTATTGTGATTGTTGTTATTTGGTTTGTAGCCGTTATTTTTAAGATATATTAATTTGTACTAGGTGTTATTTGATAATGATATGGATTGCATTTGCTTCATAAATCTAAATAGCAACTTCATTCAAACACAAATTCATATAGGCGCCATTCATATACAAAAACAAAGTCTTCCTAATAGCATAACCAAAACAATTGGGATCAAGTCATTAATCAAAATAAAGTTAGTTGGGGTCAAGTCATTAATCAAAATAAAGTTAGTTGGGATCAAGTCATTAAGCTAAACCAAGTGAAATCTAATGTGTGCCTTGAGTGCCTTGAGTGCTTGGTGTGCCTTGAGTGCTTCTGTAACTCTCCTCCCGTAGCTGCCTTTGAGTAATTGCAGCTCTTCCCTTCCACCTTAGTCCATTAGGTTTGTAACCAAGATCAATATTGGTAGGAGTTAAACTTGACAATGTAGCACTATGTAATACCCTATCAGTATTTCCAGACTGAGAGAACAACAAAAATCTTAACTTAAAGATGAACTAATATCAATTAAATCAATTTAATGTGTTTAAATGATAAAATACATACCCTCGCAGTTACACTG
>JAJONZ010021673.1:0-18237 GCA_029582445.1 Solanum paucissectum
ATACACCCATAGAAATATACTTAGCGGATGATAGAATTATACAACCCATAGAAAAAAGCATAATAAGTGCAGTAAAAGGTAACCTCATATACCAAAAAATTAAATTTATAATAAGTGCTAACTACTCAGTAGCAATAAATGACAGAAACATAGATAAATCACTAGCATTATATTGGAAAATGACAGGAATAGAACTAGCCCCAGGAAGTAAAATATTTACAGCTAGATGTAAAAACTTATATGTTTTAACAACAAAACATAAAATAACAACAAAAAATAAAATAAAATAAATAAAAAAAGAAAATCCTTTCAAAAGAATAGTTACAGTTATAGATAATAATGATTATAATTATAATGAAATTGATATAGAAGAAGATTTAGAAATAGTAAAAAAAAGATTAAGCACATCAAAAAGAATAAACGACGAAATACCACAAATATCATAAAAAATGAGTACCTCAAAAAGAATAGATAAAACTCCACAAAAATCGATGGAAGAAGAAATATAACCAACCACCACACACTCATAATGCACAATCATAATGCACAAACAATCATATATCTTACCAAAATTTTCTTTTTCACAACACAACCTTTTCACGTGCTTAAGTTATAAAAATCTGATCTTTATACATGAGGTACTCATCAAAGGAAAATCAAACTTATCTAACCCAAAGAAGAAAATTATCGAGTAAAGACCTAGCGAACGATACACCCAAGCATACAAAACCTCTAACAACAGTGCCAGAAAGCTAGATCCATAGCTATAATTGTAGTAAACTCTTAAGAATGACATAATTAAACCCAATAGCCCTCAACATTCAATCACACACAGCAAAGACGTGACCTCGACGACTAGATAAATATTAAGAGTGCCAGACAACTTTAAGTATCCATTGTAGCTCTTCTATAAATTTGCATAAGCAAGGTTGTGAATGTAGAACCATTGGTATAATTCAATTTCTCCAAAAACAACATTAAATATGTCAAATATGAAATGACCAAGTCTACCTAAGCATCCTACCCTACTAAGAGGACATCACATGATCGATACACCCGATCCACCACTAGAAATTCACATATAGATGTGGAAACACGTGTGATCAAAGTCAATGAACCATACTCTATCCATGTCCATAATGAGATAGGTGGTCACATAAGAATGTACAAACCCAACGTCGCATAACACAAGATACTCCCTCCATAACGCTCATATCAAACATTTACATTCCTCAAACTAAATCTCTCAATTTTTAACCATCCATAATCAACCAATTTGATTCTTATTGATGATACCCATACTCAATTTATTAGACCCTACATACTTTTCACATCATTCCACTAAAGTCCACACTCTTAATACTAACAATGTATTGTAACCACTTCGACCATTTACCTTACTCTCAAATTGTCACTAGTATCAAAGTCTTCTTAGCAAAAACATTGTTTTCCAAAAAATTTCTAAACGAAGGCTCATTCTCTTTCCATTTAAACATTCCATGATAGATATGGGTCTCACCAAAGATTGATAGCACTAATTCCAAATTTGATAATACCTTCCCATTGAGATAGAACTATTGAATTGCCCAAAGTCGACTCCACACAATCATTCACATACCAACTTTCAACTACCATTCACACCCTTATACATATCATGCTAAAACTTAGAGAAACTCTTGGATACCTCAGTAAGTCTATATACTATGAGCACATAACTTCTATTTACTATCAAGTGTCTATGTGATGCATCATATCAGTCTGTATCATCCCATCAACAAAGTAGTTTCAATCCCATAGAAATCCTTATTAACCATTTAAAACTGTAGGTTCACACCGTTGAACATCCATAAGTTTCCTATCATTATTTGAACAATCTAGCTCAACATAACAACACATAATCTTACACACATCACTACTTTCACCCAAATAAAAAACCAATCTTCATAAAAGTTTTTGATAAATCCCTAGTAAGTTTAGGCCAAACCATTTCATATTTCATAGTCATATCTGAACTCAAAGGCAAAAATCTATACAACCTTCAACTTCAAACCAAGGATCTATACAAGAAGTCTTATTCTTTCGCCTCTCTTAAATTTTTTCATGACACAAATTTTTAATATATTGAACTTTTCAATATACCAAACTCTTGTTCTCTTCGCTAACTTTCTCACAAATCTTATCCTTTTGACCAACAACCCATGACATTTCTCTTTATACGCTAAACCAAAACTTGTAAGTAAAACTCTGCCTTAAGTCCTTTAATAATAAAAAAAATTAAAAGCTTTATAACTCAAACCATGCACAAGTGCTTCAAAATGCTCAATACCCAATTCGATCGATCATTCCTTACCTTAACAATTCATAACTTGACAAAACTGACTACCACAAACATAAACTTACAATGAATGACGTAAATTCACATTCCAAACATATAAAATACCAAACTCAAAACCACAAAAGAACTTATCACCACACTCGAGCTGAATGTATGTAAACTTCTTCCTCAAATCTTATCCAACATTTTTTAACTCATATGAACGAAGTGTAACACTATAAAAATAACCATAGTAAACTAGATGGAACCACGTCTCTTTGAACCCAATTCTTAACTCCTTGCAATCAGAGTAAATATATTTGCTCTTGTTTCTTCCCAAAAGCTAAACTACATCTCATTAATTATTTTCACTTATGACTCTAGCTCCTTTCAATTCTATTCGAGTGACAGCCTAACTCCTCATAAAATGTTCCATACAGCCACACTTCTCACAAAATAATAGCAAACCATAACTTAGATACTCGTAAGGCGTCATTACAAAACAAGAATTCGTTTAATCAATAATCCTTATCATATAGTTGCATCTCAATCATAATCCATAACAAACTCTTATTACCATTATGCTCGGTTGGCCCTTGCCATCACCACGAAGCCAACATTGTCATGGACATGACATCTCAAACCCAACTATACCAATCAAATTGAAAGGACTAACTTAATTTTATACACACTTTCTTACAAAAATTCTCAATTACCTTCACACAAGTGTACTCTTTGGGACTTTCTTTACCCTTAAGCTTGTCATTCCAATATCTATCCACTTTCTTGGACCTTACGATGAAATCACCAGTCGTCATTTAAAACCCTTGGGGTACACTTCAGAACCTAAATGCATTAATAGTGTAACAATGATCCACCAGTAAAACTTTTCTTATAATCAACGCTTAACCCACATGTCCAGTAACAAACTGGTAGGTTTCTCAAATTTAAATGCAACACCGAATCTCATAATACGAGCATTTGATAACCCGGATAACTCTCTAAGTAGTTAGTATTCACACTTGACAATCGAAATATCCATTTTCATATACCATTAGTACCACAGTGTGAAACCCTATTAGATCTACCACTAGAACACATCATACATATCGAAAAGATCGTACCCAAATAGGTTACACATTTCTACCCATCGAATAGCTATAAAATATTACCAAATCCATTTCGTATCTAGCCCAAGGTATATGCATTCTTTCGTAGATCAAGTCAATAGGTGCAAAAGTAACACACTCCATATCTCTAACAAAGTAAGCATTGATACTATTATAGTAGTCATAATATGATCCACTTTGATATAAACACAATCTATAAAATTGTAGTAAGATTTTGACCTCAATTGGCGCTACCTCATTCTTATCATTCGCTAAGCAATCCATGTTATGACAACTTTACTAACTGTGTATTTTCTAAAGTTACTGTATTCAATATCTAGCCATCCTTTTAATCATTCCACTTCCAATTGTCGAACCACACTAGGATAGACTGTGTTGTAACCCTCAATACTCTAATAAGACGATACCAATCAAGACTTTTAGGAAAGATAGGCTCAAGAGAAGAGGCCGGGGAGGATCGATACACTTCGTTGTCCATCCCATGGACAACTCCTTCCCCTTGCTTATTCTTAGCATAGAGTTCGACCCTCCAAGTAGTATTCTCTCTACTGGGGTAACTAACCTGAAAAATATAACACGTTAATGAAGCCCCTAAAATCTTTGCTAAACCTCATAATTCAAATATCCTCAAAATTCATTATCGAGCTATCACCTAACTCAACGCTTTCGAGTCCCTGAACATTTTGAATTTGACCACACATCCTTTCCATAAGTCTATAAGTTCTAAACCAAATCTAGCCTCTAAGTCATACACAACAATAACTACACACATGAAGAACCACACACGAGTCATCACTATAACGTATAGAGTGGAATGAAAAGATAGGAAATCAGATCGTACCAAGGATGCATGATAGAGATTCAAGAAGTGAAGATTTTTCTTAAAAGCCACTATAGATTCTCGAAGATAAGTACAGACGTCTACATAGCGATCCTCGAGACTCTACTTAGACTCGGATTGTATACATGTGAGACCTATAAACCTAGGGCTCTGATACCATTTTATCACGACCCAAAAAGGGATGTGATGGCACTCATCTTCTCTCACCAAGATAAGTCAGCCTAAAACCCAACAATTATGATAAATGCTAAAGTAAAGCGAGAATAAAAGTCTAATACTTTAATATAATGCAGAAATTCATAATCGACTTAAATATGCCCCTAAAATCTGATTGTCACGTGTACAAGCCTCTAATTTGTTACAAAAAAATTGAAAGAAATTGTCAGTCTCAAATGACATTGTTTCTAGAATAGAACAAGATCATAAATAAGGAGAAAGGAGGTCCATTGAAATGACAAACAACTACCTCACAAACTTCTACAAGAAGCCTCAGACAAGAAGAGAAGAGAAAGTATCATGAAGGTCTGGGCTAGTAACCTACAAAAATATAGAAGCAAGGGGTGAGTGTCAAGCAACACGGTACTCAACAAGTAAACTTCTAAACACAAGCTAAGGGAATATAATACTGGTACTCCTTACACCTCAATCGAACCTCCACAACTACAACATGCATAAAATCAGTCCAATCTAATAGTTCACAATTTACATAGCACATGGCTCAATAACAACGCTCTGACAATTTCATATCCTCAACAACAATCTCAATATTCATCAATCACCAGTTCCACAAAAAGGCACTGACAAGATCAGTAACACACAACATCAAGTTCACCAATGATAAAGATATGCAATGTAATGAAATGCAATGTCAAGTATAGTGATGCCTGTCTGACTTAATGATACACACCCGCCTTCTCTCAGTTCGGGACCTATGGGGGACATATATGTCCAAGCATCCGTCGCGGCGTGTGACAAGACCGTTGATAATAAAATCCATCGCGGCGTGTGACACGTCCCTCGACAATAGAATCTGTCGCGGCGTGCAACACATCCCTCGATGAAAGTATCTATAGCGGCGCACGACACATCCCTCGAAATGGTACATCCTCTTTAATTTCTTATTCTTCCTCAATGCACATACCATTTATCACAACCATGTCTCAGAACCAATGCAAGTGACATGTTCACATAAATAATTAGGAGATGACCATTTTCATAATACTGCACAATTCACAACAACACAATCGTGATACAACATCAACAATGAGTCAATATGTCTTTCAAACCATTCTCAACACATGACACACCAATAATTAATCGCATTGCCTTTTATTACCCCTTTTTCATCATTAGAATTATTCAATATGGAAAAGTCAACTCACTACCAAGTCCCATTACTCCCAAACACATACCATAAGGAAATACTTGTTTCTATACACTTAACAAGAGTTTAAAAATCTACTTGCCTCAAATAGTCAAACAATCACTCCGGGACTTGAGCCTTCCCCTTTCGTTGGACTTCTACATCAATTCAATCTATTCAAACCAATAATCACAATAAGATTTTGAAACTGACGACACCCATATTGCTATATGTCTAGCTTAGACCAAAAACTCACCTGAATTTATAATAAAATGTCTAAATCTTGATTCCAATCAATAGGTCAAATCTCATATTTCCTGAATTTCATGTCTAGGGTTTTAGGGCATCTCCAACCCTACACTCTATTTTACTCTCCAAATATAGAGTTCTTTATTTTTTCAGACAACCAACTCCAACCCAATTCTCTATTTTACTCTCTAAAAAAGAATCTTCTTCTCTCTCTTCAATATTATATTATTATTTCTATTTCATTTTTATATTCGTATTCCATAATATAAATCTTTTCTTTATTTTTTTCCGAATAATCATCCTATATAATTTCATGTAATATAAAATCTTAAGTTTTTGAATTTTTTCATTTAATATTAAATTATATTTTATTCTAAATTTCTAAAGAACAACTACGAATAATTGAAAAAAGAAATCAACAAGAACAATCACAACTTCTCTAAATCATTCACCATTTCCTTTTTCGAATATCGTTAAATCTAGAAACGACCTACCGGATTACTAAATTATTGTTGTGATTTTTAAAATTATTATGTTATGTATTATATTTTTAAATTAAAATTTTTCTTTCAGCATTTAAATTTTGTATATTCTTCATAGTGGAAATTAATAATAACATCAAATTGTATCACAAAGTGACGAAAATTTTAAAAAATATTTAAAATATTATTAACTCGAGATGAAAGTAGTATATATAAAATAAAATATTTTAAAAAATGTTATATTACATTTAAAAATAATTGTAAATATTAGAGATTTAATTAATAGTCTTATATGAAAAATAATATGTTAATTACAAAATAGTAGAAATAATAATATAAGATTCAAAAAGTGAAATAGAGAGTATGAATAGTAGTTCTCCAAATTTGGAGAATTACTATTCAACTCTCTATAATTAGAGAGTAGAGAGTAGAATAGAGAGTGGTTGGAGAGGATATTCTCTATTTTACTCTCCAAATATAGAGAAGGGAGAGTAAAATAGAGTAGGGTTGGAGATGGTCGTCATAATTTCTCCAAACACTACAACCCTAATAGTTTTCATATCATATAATACAACTAATATTTAATTACCTATCTTAATATACCAAAATTTAATTTATAATTACTGTGCGACATTACATGTCAAACATTACAACTTCGAATAGTTAAACTTAATGACTTAACCCTAAAATCTCAACTAATTTAATAATTTTATATTATAACTTTAATATGTTAATCCCAAGAATATTGCCACAGATTCATTGCTTAAAAATCACTGCCACATAATGGCGAACCTTCTTGGCATATACGTATATGGCATAATGCATATTCAATCATTACTAATTAACCACAACAATAAATAAATGGAACAATAAAGTTTAACAATTACCTGAACGTGAGTCTTTTGATTTCACGTCGGCCGTCTCTTAGCACTGATAAATTTATGTTCCCTTCTTTTATCTTCTTTTCTAAATTAAATATATATTAAAAGTGACAAATCCTACTAACTTATTTTAATATATATATATATGGGTCAAATAATAGAGGGTCCTAAATAAAAGGAAAATTACGCATATAAGCAAACATATACTAGTTAATTACTTAATATAGCTATAGTTTACCTTAATTACAATTCACAGCTTACTTTTAGCTATAATTATACAACTCAGCTTTTTAGTTTTGTATAATTCGCGCATTTGTATAATTCAGAATTTGTATAATATAATTTGTATAACTTTTGTATAATTCAGAATTTGAATAATATAATTTGTATAACTATTTGCACTTCTGATGTTTGTAATTGTATAAATTCGTTATTTCAAGTTTATACAAAAATAACTGAATTATACAAATGTACCCGCGAATTATACAAATCTGCAAATTATACAAATCCGCAAATTATACAAATGAGGCAGCTTAAACTATAGCTACAACCCGTAAATATGCAAACTATAGCTATGGAGCATAGTTAAGTTTATTATAATGACTATTTGTGAAAGTTTCCCTTAAATAAATTATGGACTAGGCCCATTAACAATCTATTAAAAGTAAATATTTAAAATGTACCCACTAATTAATTAGTTATAGCTAAATGAATAGTTTCAAATTCTCAATCCAACTTCACCGACTAAATAGCAATGGCTCGGGACAACTATCAGGAGAGGTAAAATGATAGTTTAATAAAAAAATTCAAAAATAACCTTCCGGGTCATGACATTGACGCTCCTGGCGCATCCGTGGCGCGCCGGGCCAGCCCTCCACTAACTCGGGCTAGTTTGTGGCGCACTGCAGGTGTGCCTCCCCAGCCCTTTGGACGCATCTGGGGTGCGCCGCCCCAGCCCCTCGCCTGAATGTTTCGACAAATTTTTCTTTCTGATTTCTGGACCTAATTCTCCTAGAATCGAATGATTTCTTCCAAACTCATTTAGATTCGAATACCCAACATAAGTACACAAAAATCTACTCAAAAACAACCCTCAAACTAAAAACATTTATCTCAAGAACTCATCAAATTCACCGTAAACGATTTAAGAATGAAACTTAAAGAAAACTCATGATGAACTCAAATTATTCAACCTCAAGAACAAAATTATGGATAAAATAACACAATTTGCGTGTAGGTGACCGAACCCAACACTTAGAAAATTTACATAACTCGAAAGAATCAAATTCTTTGCGGAAATCCTCAAAGCTTTGAAAGAATCTTGATCGTTCTTTCTTTTCTCCTCTTTTCCTCTTCTTGGACTTCTTTCTAAAACCCCAAGAATATTTAGGATTGTGAAAACTGACCCAAATTAATTTAGACCCCTAAAATATTACTAAAAATATTTAAAGCTAATGGGGTAAGGGAAAGACCAAAATACCCCTTATTAATTTGGTAAATTTTCTTAATTGGATAGGTTGACTTCAAACGGGCATATCACCCTCATCCAAACTCGAAATTTAGCAAACTCAGTGACATTGGAAAGATGATTCAAAGACCTTTCATTGATATCTTATAGGCCACCTAGCTCATCCTGTACTGAATGTTATGGTCGTTTGAAGTTGACCCAAAACTCACAACTTAGCTTAACTTGAACAAATCTCAAATTAGCTCTTCCCAACTTAGTTCTTTCTAAATTTATCCTTTTCTAAGACCGAGGTGTTACAATATCTTCCCCTTGGGAAAATTCATCCTCGAATGAGGTTACTCTAAGTAGAAATAAGGGCGACAACATCTAACACCCAACTCAAACACCCAACATGCAAATTAACACAACATAATTCAACATCTCAACTAAAAAAGTACCAAGACAAGAATTAGTACCTTGGTTTGAAGCTTCCCTAGAAGCAAAGAGATATGGGTATATCTTCTTTATATCCTCCTCGGCCTCCCAAATAGCTTCGTTAACAAACTGGTTCCTGCATAAGACCTTGACTGATGCAACCTCTTTGGTACTCAACTTGCGAGCCTGACGATCAAGTATCTTAACGGTAGACTACGACTTCCTTTCTAATTAGATTGAGCATGAACGTGTAAATTCATGATGTGTAGTGTGAATTGGAGATGGGTACCAAGTTATTCCTATTATTCTTCTTATAAAACATGATTTAGGATTGATTATTATTGTTTTGAGGGTTATACCATATTAGTTGGGGTTGTATGTGATATGCAACATGCTAATCGATTTACTTGTTTTCTTACTTGATATATTATTGAAAAAAGTTTAGCCTTAGTCTATGATAGGCTAATATTTTCTTAGACCAGTGAACATTGTGACTTTGGTATGTCTCTGACGTCTTTTAGATGGACTAGTTCCTTAGTTTAGGTGTTTGCACAGCCTTGTGGACCTTCTTCTTTCTCTCCTTATCTCTACGGCTCTGATGAGTTTCAGGAGGGGTTACATCTTCTTAAGACTAAGATTGGGATTTGCTTGCTTAGAGCATTTCGTAGATATTTGTGGGTGGATGTTGTTCCATAATGAATTGGTCTTGATGTTGGAATTCTTTTCAGAGTAGATGTGACTATTTGTCACTCATGCTAGCTGGGATGGACGCTATGATAATTTCATGTTGGAGGCCGATGTTAATGGTTCGATGTTGTTATCTCCAGTCTAAGGCTGATATTCACGGTTCAAGGTCGTATTCCAATTCAAGGCTGATGCTTTGAAGTTCGAGGCTATCACCTCTAGTAACTATCACTTGGGGTTTGAAGCCCACCATACTCTTGTTGGATCTAGTTTGAAGGAAATTCTTTTTTGTAGACTTAGCTATATTTGTGTACCTCTTTGGCTTATGGGGGTCTATTCGGGTTTTATTTAAACTTGTGCACTAGTGTACCTTCTGGTCTTATGGGGGGTCCAATTAGGTTTGGCTTAGCTATACTTATGTTTACTTTTGGTATGCTCATGTTCTTTCTTTTCTTACCCGTTTTAGCCTTTGTGTGTGCCTAGATTATATCTTATTTGATTGCCTTTACCTTTCTTACTCAGTCGGCCTATGAAGCCTACTCAGTACCTTTGTTTTGGTACTTATGTTACACTCTTCATCATCCAGGTTCGAGTGGTATCAACTACCAACGGTGATTGTTCATGTCGTTTTTTGCAACTTGTGGATATCAAAGATGAGGGTGAGCAGTTAGCATCCTATATTAGCATGTCTCGTTCTGTACATATATTAGCTAGTTTTTTGCCTTTGAGACGGCTTGTTGTGGTCGACTTTTGGGACTTGTAATTGTTCATATTAGATAACTCTATACTAGTTACTTGCAGGTATTTGGAGGATTTCCTTTGTAAATTGTTTTAGTGTGCTTCCACTTCTGTCTTTTCTTATTGTTGTTGTTACTTTGTATTTAGTTCTACCCTTGTACTCAATACTTTTCGTACTGGGTACGGGTTGGCTTACCAAATGGAGGGTTATAGTAGGTGTCATCGTGACTCGAGAAGTCAGGTATGGCAGAACTAACCGAATTCCAATCCAAGACGCATAGCTCCGGATGTTGACTAAAATCACTTATATCAACTTAAATGTCTCCAAAAGTATTACAACTTACAAAAATCACAAGTTTCTGATCCTGTTATAAAACTAGTCTCATATACTGATCCAATGTGACTCGAAGTAACTATCAAGAGGGATAAGACAATATCTTTTTAAAAAATTCCAAAAATATTCTTGTGGGTCATCACAATCTATCTAATTAAAGTTTGACATATTGCATATTGCTATGCAACTGAGGAAAACTACAACAAATATATTGGTCACCGGTGGAACTTTAATTTTTAATTATTTTTTACCATAGAAACAAGCATGGTAAATGATAAATCATTGAATTGTAACGTGCCCTTACAATCATTTTCATTGGGAAAATGTTCTTGTCCTTTTTTTATTGGGGTCAAACCTAGTTGTCAGTTGATTGGGTATACAAATCTTTCTAGATTAGTCCACAAAAAAATAGACTAGAGTTTCCTTTGCTAGGGTGATTGTGGAACTCAATAAATGAATGAAGTCAATGAAATCAAATACTTTACCTGATTGCAAAACAAAGTTGTAATCCTGGAATCTCTCTCAAAGTCTTAACCTTAGGTTTCATTTTCTCTGTGAACAACCCCTACATATTTACTTTGTATTACTTTCTTGTTTTCGTATAATCATCAACCACCCGAATCTTGATATTTTGAAATCTTGAATAAATAATAGAACCTGTTTAATTTAGTAAATAGTTAATCATAAGTCCCTGTTATTTCGACATTTGAATGCTTGTAATCACATTATTACTTATACTACCTGAAACAACCCAAATAACAGTTTGCAAATAAAGGTAGCTTGTATAATAATGACAACTGAAAAACAAGACCAAGAAGGAAAATCAATGGAACAGTAACAAGGAAAGAAGAAATTAAGGAGATGAGAAAACACAGAACAGGGAGATGAGATAACAAGACTAAAATTACAATTCCCCATTAATTCAAATCTTGTTTTGCTATTTATGAAATCTGGTACTTCACGAGCCACACGTTCTAGCCCTTTGCCCACGTTCTCATCGTTTAGTTCCCACTATGAAATCAGTTAGCCTTGTTGAAGGGGTTCTCACGCACTTACTTCTTTTTAAAACCCCACTCTCCTGCTGAGTGTGTTTCTCCACGGTGGCTGCTGATGTGTCCTCCAAGTCAGCTTGTGGGGTCACAACAATACTCCCGTCTCGGACAGGAACCTTGTCCTCAAGGTTCATAGAAGTCTCATGAATAATGTTGGCTGTATCGTTCAAGTTCAAAGGAGTAATTTTTTTAACAGGGTTACCTATACAGCGTTTGAGCATGGATATGTGAAAGATCGGATGGATGCGAGCATCATCAGGTAGTTCTACTTTGTAAGCTACATCTCCAATACGTTTGAGGACTTTGAAAGGCCCAAAATAACATCTTCCCAGTTTAGGATGCTGGTGAAGGCGAACAATATTCTGGCGATAAGGTTTTAGTTTGACATAAACCCATTCTACAACTTGGTAATTTAGTTCCCTTCGACTCTCGTCAGCAAGACCCTTCATCCAATTCTATGCACGAGCCAAGTTAGCCTTAAGGAGAGTTAATACCTCATCCCTATCCACCAGATAAGCTTCAATCATTTCACTAGCGCTACTGCCCAGAATGTACTGATATACGGTAGGTGGGTCTCTACCATACAACACTTGAAATGGAGTCATCCCAGCGGATGACTAATATGCGGTATTGTACCAGTATTCTGCCTAAGGTAACATCGCAACCCATTTGGTGAGAGCATCAGCGACAAAACAACGTAGATATTGCTCCACACATTTGTTTAGAGCCTTAGATTGGCCATCTGTCTGAGGGTGGTATGTTGTGCTCATAGCCAATGTGGTACCTTGTAGTCGATTAAGTTCCTGCCAAAAGCTATGCACGAAACGAGGGTCCCGATCAGTCAAAATAGACCTTGGAGGGCCATGAAGTCGAACAATTCTAATCACAAAATCTTCTGCTACTGACTGAGCAGTGAACGAAGACGGCAATGCAATAAAGTGTCCATATTTTGACAATCGATATACGACCGTCATGATAGTGGACTTACCTTTAGAACTAGGTACGCAGGTGATGAAATCCATTGCGATATCCTCAAACACCATCGAAGGAATGGGTAGTGGTTGTAGCAGACCTGCAGGCAATTGATGGGAATTTTTCATTTGCTGACAGACTTGGCAAGAGGCTACATAGTTATAGACGTCCTTTTTCCTGCCCTTCCAATAAAAATTTGAAGCAACTCTATGATAGGTTCGGGCCACCCCGGCATGACCTCCAACAGTGGTGTCATGAAATTCTTGGAGTAGGGTCTGTCGTAGAGGAGAATCAGCTGGAAAAACCAAACGTCCTCGAAACAATAAGAGTCCATCTCGAAAAGTGAACCCTGAATCAGGGGTGGTGTGGTCATGCACAATATGTTGTAGAGAAGTCAGCTCTGGATGTGTTTTGTTGAGTATTTTGAGCTCATTTTCGAAGTCATAACCTCGTACTGAGATAGTGAGAAAAACAACCTCTGGAATACGGGAAATATCATCAGCAGCTTGGTTCAATTTGCCAGGGCGGTATATAATCTGAAAGTCTAAACCAACCAACTTACTTAACCATTTTTGTTGCTCAGGGGTCTGAATTGTTTGGTTCGTCAAGCTCTTAAGTGACTGCTAGTCAGTGTAAATGGTGAACCTCCTACCCAACAAGTATTGGTGCCATTTGCTAACCGATTGGGTGATTGCAAACATCTCTCGATGGTAGGTGGAGGCCTCCTGCATCCTATTACTCAACTTTTGACTAAAATAGGCCACTAGATTCCCTTTTTTTGAAAGTATTGCTCCAATGCCCTGGCCTGAAGCATCTTTCTCAAGCTGGAACTCTTGGGTGAAATTAGGCAAGGCTAGGACTGGCGCTGCGCTTAACTTATTCTTGAGAGTGTCAAAGGTAGCTTGAGTGGCATCTGTCCAGGCAAAAGGAACCATGCGAAGTAGATCTGGGAGGGCCCCAGCTATTGCGGCATAGTGGTGGATGAACCTCCGATAATATCCTGCCAGCCCAAGGAAACTGCGCACCTGTTTCACATTTATAGGCGCAGGCCATTGTTGTATGGCTGAGATCTTTAATGGATCCACACTAAGACCTTGTATAGAAATTACATGGCAGAGGTAATCAACTCTAGTTTGACCAAACTGACACTTACTCCTTTTGGCGACTAACTGGTGTTGTCGTAACAAATTTAGAACTGTTTGCAAGTGCAACAAATGTTCTTCCCAAGTGGGACTATAAATCAGTATATCATCAAAGAAAACCAGAACAAAACGACGCAGATACATCCTAAACACCTCGTTCATAGTCGCTTTAAAAGTGGATGGAGTATTAGATAACCCAAATGGCATTACCAAGAACTCGTAATGTCCTTGATGTGTTCGAAATGTTGTTTTCTCCACATCTTCTGGTCTAACTCGAATTTGGTGGTATCTAGCCAACAAGTCGAGTTTAGAGAAATACATAGCCCCGTGAAGCTCATCGAATAACTCATCTACTGTTGGTATGGGAAATTTGTCCCAAATTGTGACTGCATTTAGTGCCCTATAGTCCACGCAAAACATCCACGTTCCATCTTTATTTCGGACTAACAACACCGGTGAGGAGAAAGGGCTTGTACTGGCTCGAATCTTCTCTGAGCATTTCAGTGACCATTTCTTCCATTACTTTCTTCTGGAAGTAGGGGTATCTGTACGGCTTAACATTCAATGGATTGGTTCCTGGCACCAAATGTATCGCGTGATCAAGGACTCACGATGGGGGCAGACCTTGGGGCTTCTGAAAGACATCAGCAAAAGATTCCAAGATAGCCTGAAGGGTCGGATTGACCTGTTCATCATGATTAGACACAGTTGAAACTATTTGCAAACAATAGTATGCCGAGATTGCATCAGTTGCTTTGTCTTATCGGAGGCTATGCAATTGGATAGGCTTAGCACTGGTTGGTTCTAATCCTTTCCAAATATTAGTAGTTCCTTAGTAACTAAATTCAAATGTGCATTCTCCATAATCCGTGATCACCCTTTCTAACGTAGAAAGCCAAGATGCCCCGAGGACCACATCAGCCCCATCTAATGATAATACATATAAGTCAAGTGTGAGCCTACATTCTTGAATTATGAGGGGAACTTCTCGCACAACCCCTTCGCACCTGAGTCGTTTTACACTTCCCACAACTACAACAAAACTAGAAATGGAAACAATTGGAAGCTGTAGGAAACTTACCATCTTTGCTTGGATGAAATTATGGTCACTACCTCCATCCACCAAGAGCTGAACCGGGGATTCATTGACATGACCAAGGAATCGGAGTGTGGAAGAAGAATGCCCACCGACCAAAGCATGATAAGAAATAGCAGAATGTTCTTGTACCTCCAAACACTGTAATTCTTCGGCCAATATATCATCAATGACGAACGACTCCGATAATATTGGTTCACTATCGGTCTCATTAGTGAGCAGTAACAGCTGGGGTGGTGATATGCATTTATGTCCGACTGTATACATTTCCTCACAATAGTAGCAGAGTCCACGCTCACGATGACTCTGAATTTTGGCATGCGATAGGCGTTTCAATGGAGGGCGCGCAGCAAAACGATTCAAGTTGTTGTTGGTTGCTATCGTAGAAGAGTTCTGGTAAGATGAGGAGACATTTGGGTTAGGTAGTAAAGGCGCACCCTTATTAGCCAAAGCCAGTCGGATGGGTCCTTTCTCAGCCTGGATCCGTCGCTCTTGTATATGAGCCTGCTTAAGGGCCTCATCAAACGTTTTTGGCTCATGACTCAGTACCGAGTTTTAATGTCCTCTCTCAGTTCAGAGATAAAGAGGCGAAGCATAAGCCTATCAGAAATATCATCAGGCTCATTTGCGATGGCTTCAAATCGTCCTTGCAGATCTGAGACGGTGGTAATTTGTCGGAGTTTTTCCAATCTTCCCTCTGCCGACTCCAGACCCTTTTGCTTGAACCGGATTCGCACTTTCTCAGCAAAATGTGGCCAGTCAACTAGTTGTTTGTTCCTAAACGATCATATGTACCATTCCAGTGCTTCGCCGTCGACATAAAACGATGCCATAGTCAGCCTTTGATCTTCTTCAATTCTATAAAAGTCAAAGTATTGCTCCGCTTGGAATATCCAAGCCTTTGAGTTGTCACCGCAAAATCGACCCAATTCCACTGAAGCAGGTTTGTGCCTGGGTATAGTGGCTGCCGGTTGGTGTTCCTGTCGAGCTATCTACATGGTCGGTTCATGACAGTGTGTCCCCATCGGAACTTTGGTGGAAACCACCTCCATCAATATATTTCGGATCTCAGTGAGTTCTTTAGAGAAGGAATCCTTCACTTCCTTAATTGAATCATCCACGTGAGCCTTGAGTATTTTGTGGTCCTCCATGAGTGACCTCTGGATGAAAGCACCAATGAAACAACCCAAATAACAGTTTGCAAATAAAGGTAGCTTGTATTATAATGACAACTGAAATACAAGACCAAGAAGGAAAATCAATGGAACAGTAACAAGGAAAGAAGAAATTAAGGAGATGAGAAAACACATAACAAGGAGATGAGATAACAAAGCTCAAATTACAATTCCCCATTAATTCAAATCTTGTTTTGCTATTTATGAAATCTGGTACTTCACGAGCCACACGTTCTAGCCCTTTGCCCACGTTCTCATCGTTTAGTTCCCACTATGAAATCAATAAGCCTTGTTGAAGGGGTTCTCACGCGCTTACTTCTTTTCAAAACCCCACTCTCCTGCTGAGTGTGTTTCTCCACGGTGGCTGCTGATGTGTCCTCCAAGTCAGCTTGTGGGGTCACAACACTATCGCTTACACTTGCGTGTGCTATTGGGATCCATCACCTAGCATTATGGACAAAATTATAGCAGCAACTCAATCATCACAAGCAGTGCAAAATTAGATTCCAGCATAATGTTTTCTTGACAATATATGATTTTAGCCTTGTACTTGTCGTATTCTCAATACAATTAAATATTAAAAGAAATGGGTTTCCTTTAGCACCTCACACCAATTCATCAAGATAGTCTAGGTATTGATTAATTGTTGGCGATAGTTTAGGTAGGAAACACGAACAAATGATATTTCTGGTATGAAATTCACAAAATATGATACTTCATGTGTGTTTTTGATCATTATATCTTATATTTCAAAAGTTGCTTCTTTGCTCCTTTAGCTAAAAATTCCGCCACTATGTTCTACTTCCTAAAGTTGTGTAATTTCTTAGGTCCTCCCAGTTGTATGATCAATGACTTGCACTCATGAATGAATGCAATATAGTAGAATAAGTAACATTATTGTTACTGTTAAATTTATAACCTCTATTCAATCAAAACTTATTTCTATAGGTTCTAGGTCCTTTTCTACCATGATTCATGTTATAGAACTAACTAATAATGCGGACATGGTACTCGTACTCCTCAAGATACCTCCTAATCCACCTCTAACTTGATTTGAACTTAATGAATGTCTAATTTTTATTATTCAAATCTCATCATGACGATCTAAAATTCTATCAAGTCGTGAGACTGCCCACCATTATCTGTAACGAACCCTATACATTTATTAACCATTCAAGACGATTGTGAATAAAAGGGAAATCAATAAAGCATTACTGAATAAGAGATTCGTAACCCAAATTCATATATAACAAGGTGTGGAAATAATAGAAACCACCAAGATGATACAAATACAAAAACTTCCAAGATTTTTGAAAACATCAGTAAAAAATTAATATGATTTGTCTATCGAAAAGCAAATGGGAGAAAAAAACAAAATAGAACTAGAATCAAGTTTTATTGAAGTTGAACCAACTCACCTTCTAATTCAAGTGAATCAAGTTTTATTGAAGTTGAACCAACTCACCTTCTAATTCAAGTGAATCAAGTTTTATTGAAGTTGAACCAACTCACCTTCTAATTCAAGTGAATCAAGTTTTATTGAAGTTGAACCAACTCACCTTCTAATTCAAGTGAATCAAGTTTTATTGAAGTTGAACCAACTCACCTTCTAATTCAAGTGAATCAAGTTTTATTGAAGTTGAACCAACTCACCTTCTAATTCAAGTGAATCAAGTTTTATTGAAGTTGAACCAACTCACCTTCTAATTCAAGTGAATCAAGTTTTATTGAAGTTGAACCAACTCACCTTCTAATTCAAGTGAATCAAGTTTTATTGAAGTTGAACCAACTCACCTTCTAATTCAAGTGAATCAAGTTTTATTGAAGTTGAACCAACTCACCTTCTAATTCAAGTGAATCAAGTTTTATTGAAGTTGAACCAACTCACCTTCTAATTCAAGT
>JAJONZ010021677.1:0-17328 GCA_029582445.1 Solanum paucissectum
ATGACATAGTTCGGATTTCGAGATTCAAACAAGTTTATCTTTGACCGTAAATTTTTCATATATCTTTTAAATATTTTGAATTATCAATTATTGTGACTTATAGTACTTTTTATGTAGTTTATAAATATATAAATTTCATTTTAAAAAATTTGAAGATTTCATGAGCAAATTCTCGGTCAAACTCAAACTGTTTGACTCTCGAAAAGCGAAATGTGTCACATAAATTGGGACAGAGGAAGTATAACATATTTGTAGCTCTCAAAGAATTTAACTATCATAGGCTAATATTTAGAAATATGCCTCAACCAAGGGTATCTAATCACATCAATATTATGAATATTTCTATTGATTTCTGTTGTCATGCTGAAATTAGGGATTTTTCCACCATATTTTATTTTGTTTCTCCCTTTACAAATTTGTCAGAGTATAAAATCGTTAATAGCATTAAACAAAGATCTCAATTTAGATGTTCAATTTACATTCCATCATTTAAAAATAGTGTACTTTAGTTGCAAGAAAGGCCCCTACACACCAGCTGCACTAGCAAACATTTCCCACAAAAACTTTGCTTTAGGACAAGAGATAAAGAAATGGCGTCATAATTCATTAACATTAAGGTCCCAGCAGCAACAGTTAACCACCTCCTCTCAATCTATTTTGATCAAAATCATTTCAATAGGAATTTTTTGTTTGACCAATCTCCAGAAAAAGATTTTTTTTAAAAAAGGAATGTCCTTTTTTCAAATCTGTGTAAACTTTTCCTGAATTACCCCAAGGGTCCTTATAATCTCTGATGATGAACTAACAAAGAACTTACTTGAATGATTGAGCTTCCAGTAAAGTTAATCCGCCTCTTCACAATATCAATCTTCTTAAATAGTATGTTCTACCCCTCTTTTAGGGAAAGTATGTCTTATCAACTCTCCATTCCACGTGCATTGTTGCATCAGTTGATTAATATCATCCTCAAAGAGATTAGTAGAAAAGGACATTGGTAGATAGTAATCTAATGTACCAAGTTGAGACCAATTATCAAACATAACACTAGAGGATCTAAAGTTAAGTTGCCACCAAATTTCCTGATCAATGAAATCCCTAGTCATTAGCATCTGTTTTCAATTTTGAGAACCTCCCTTCCACTCTACTATTTAAGACTTACACCTTTTACAATATTTATTCCACATGAAATGAGATCACATAAAAATTTTGGTCCTAAAGTTCTACCAAAGTTTTGCAAACAAAGCTATTGAGATATCAAGTAGAAACCTGAACCACAAACCTCTTTTCATCCTAGATTGACAAATTTCAGCTAAAGTAACCTACTGCTTGTTTCTGCCCCCTTCCTTGTACGTCCACAGAAATCTAACAAACACTTTGTGTAGATCATGAATCACACATTGGGTGGAATGGTTGCACATAGTTAATATATAGGAATACTTTGTATAACATTGTTGATCAGAACAATCCTTCCTTCAAAAGATAATAATTTACTTTCTAAGCTTGTAATTTATTATGCACGTTTTTCATCAGATCAACAACGTGAGCAGCCATATTATGAAAAAAAAAGTCATTTTTGTCTTTGTAAATCTTCTGCCATGATTGCCTTTCATAGTCCTACAAAATTTTCATCAAAAACTCTATAGAGAACTTGTCAGCATTAGAAAAAATTATAGTGTCATCAGCATAGACCAAGTGAGTAATGTTTCCACTCCACTTAGGTAGATCAAAGCCCTTATAATATGGTTAAGAGTATAGGCTATTCAGAGCCCTTGAAAAAAACTCACCATCAGATAGAATGAATAATGAAGAGGGTAAGGGATCCCCTTATTTGACTTCTCTAGTAGAGAAAAGAAATCATAAATTTTGTAAGAAAAATTGATTATTAAAGCCTATTTTGTTAAGAACTTTCATCAAAAAAACTTCAGCTCACTCTATTATATGTTTTTTCATATCTAGTTTAAAGACTACATTAGCAGTCTTACTCCTCTTTCTAATGTCTATTATGATTTTTTGTGCAAGTACGACATTCTCGATAATGTTTCTACCTTTGAAAAATTCAAATGGATTAGCAAAGATATGATTTGATAACAATACATCTAGCCTTTCATGGATAAGTCCTTAAATGACCTTATTTAGAAAATTATTAAGACTGATTGGCCTTAAATCTGAAAAAGAAGTCATATTATCTCTTTTAGGGATTAGGATCAGATTAGTATGAATAATTTACTCAAATTTTTATTTAAGTTTTTACCAATGGTTGAACACGTGATATCATCTCAATAATTTACTCAAATTTTAATTTATTTTCTCATAAAAAATTTAAAAACTCACTCATCTTCCATAACATTACCCACCCATGACCCAATGATAACTCAAACCCTATTTCTTAGTGGCCTAAAATAATTATATCAATACCGTCGATGTTAGACCCTAGAAGTCTACTCTATCTTTTTTTTCCCTACTGTTATCATATTTTTAAACACTATTCTTAATTACTAAAAGTTAAAAGGGAAATTATATTAATTAAATAAAATTATAATTAACTAATTAAATGACAGTTTCAAATCCATGCAAACTCTCAAATTCGATAATTTTCACATGTTCTCCGGTGCCGGTGGAAAATTGAGGTCGAACTCAATACAATCATCATTATCTATAAAATCGATCACCGAGGAAGAATCTGACTCATCAATGCTTGAAACAAAAATAGTATTTCTTTCGATGCACATCGTCATCTCCTTACGATAATTTGTTTCGCGATGATTCATTTCATATCATTGTAAACAAACCAAAAACACAACTGATTCAACGGTAGAACACCTCCAGCAATCGGAGAAAGATGAAATTGAGAACTTTGTAATAAAAAGTTACCTACACCGTTGGTAAGCATACCAATGGAGGAGAATGAGTTGTTGATGCTTCCGAGGCTTAGATCAAAAGGCGGCGGTTCTTCAACCACTAGCACTGCATTTCATGACTCAACAATACTATTCTGACTTGGAGGCTAATTGATCGGTGGCACTGAAATCAAAAAGTTCGTCTTCACTTTCTCCACCCAACTATTTACCTACTCCAATTAAGTTTTGGGGAGAAAAGCAAAGACAAATTTATTGATTTCGATGTTGCCGGTGAATTGGCCTCCAAGTTAGAATAGTATTATTGAGTCATCGAATGCGGTGCTAGCAGTTGAATCACCGTCACCCTTTGATCTTAGCCTCAGCAGCTCATCCACCTCCGTTGATATGCTTACCAATTGTGTAGGTAAATTTTTGTTTCAAAATCCTCAATTTCATCTTAATTTTTCCGATTACTGAGGTGTTCTTCCATTGAATTAGTTGTGTTTTTTGGAAAAAAAAATCAACGATATAAAATTAATCATCAAGAAATAAATTATTATAAGGAGATAATGGTGTTCATTGACGAAGATGGTGGTGTTGTTCCCGGCAACGACGAGCCATATTCTTCCTCAATGATTGATTTTATGGGTAAGGATAAGCGTATTGAGTTCGACCTCAATTTTTCACCGGCAACGGAGAACATGTAAAAATTATCGAATAAGAGAGTTTGCATGGATTTAGAACTATCCTTTAATTAATTAGTTGTAATCTTTTTTAATTAATGTATTGTCTCTCCTAATTTTCAGTAATTAGGAATACAGTTAAAAGGAAAATAAGATAACCATAGGAAAATCTAGGAAAAACTACACAAATTAGACACATTAAGCAAAGTATTTACCCAAATTAGACTCAACCCAAATTATTTACCCTTATTGGATTCATGACTCAAACTATTTATGCGACTGCCCCCTTGTGTTATTCACTATTCCACTACTTTTTCATCCTTGATACCACCGGAGTATATATATACTTTGATATTGAGCAGACTTTTTACTGAAACAATGTCTCTTCCCCCTTGATGTCATCAGAGTAAATAGATATATACTCTAATGGTATCAAAGAGTAGCTGAGTAATGTTTTCACCGAAGCATTGTATGTTCCTCTTTCGTACCATCACAATATATATATACATTTATGGTATCAAACAATAAATACGAATTAATAGTTAAGAATTGGGGTATGAAAGAAAATGGGTAGCCACTTGTAGATAGTTTCTCTTTTTGGGATACAAATGTTCTTTTCCCAAAAATCTAAGTAGAAGAAGAAGATGGAGCGAACTCCTAAATCCGACGACGGAGGTATTGGATTTTGGATCACCAATAAGGTTTTGGTCATAATTGGGTCATGGTGGATGATTTTAAAATATATGTAGCTCACAAAGAATTTAACTCTCATAGGCCAATCTTTAGGAATATTTCTCAATCAAGGGTATCTAATCACGTCAAGATTATGAATATTTCTATTGATTTCTAATATCATGCTGAAATTAGAGATTTTTCCTCCTTTCATCCTAGATTGACAAATTTCAGCCCAAGTAATCTAGTGCTTGTTTCTGCCCCCTTTTTTTGAAGGTCTACAGAAATCTAACAAACATTTTGTGTAGATCATGAATCACACATTGGGTGGAATCATTGCAGATAGTTAATATATAGGGATACTTTGTAGAACATTGTTGATGAGAACAACTTTTCCTTCTAAAGATAATAATTTTCTTTCTAAGCTTGTAATTTATTATGCACGTTTTTCGTCTAGGAAAACCTGGGAATTTTTATACCAGTTGAATATCTCCTTAAGAAGTCAAATTATGCAAAAAAAAAAGGCAACAGGTCTTTGTTAATCTTATGCCCTGATTGTCTTTCATAGACCTATAAAATTTTCATCAAAGACTCTATAGAGAATCTTTCAGCATTAGAAAAAATTATAGTGTCATCACCTTAGACCAAGTGAGTAATATTTTCACTCCACTTAGGTAGATAAAAACTCCTATAATATGGACAAGAGTATAGGTTATTCAGATCCCTTGAAAAAAACTTATCATCAGATAAAATGAATAATGAAAAGGATAGGGGATCCCCTTACTTGACCTCTTTAGTAGAGTAAAGAAAGCAGAAATTCAACATTAATCAACATAGAGTACCAATTATTAGCAACTAGTCTCCAAATCTTTTAAGAAAAATAGATTATTAAAGTCCATTTTGTTAAGAACTTTCATCAAAAAACTTCAGCTGATCGCTCTATCATATGTTCCTCTCATATCTAGTTTAAAGACTATATTAGCAGTCTTACTCCTCTTTCTAATGTCTATTATAATTTTCTATGCAAGTACGATATTCTATGTAATGTTCCTATCTTTGACAAATTCAAATTGATTAGTAGAGATATGATTTGATATCAATACCTCTAGCCTATCATGGATAAATCCTGAAATGACCTTATTTAGAAAATTATTAAGACTAATTGACCTTAAATCTGAAAAAGAAGTCATATTATCTCTTTGAGGGATGAAGATCAGTTTTTTATTTAATTTTTTACCATTGAAATAATGGTTGGACACGTGATTTCATCTCAATAATTTACTCAAATTTTAATTTATTTTCTTATCAAAATTTAAAAACTCACTCATCTTCCATAACATTACCCACCCATGACCCAATTATAACTCAAACCCTATTTCTTAGTGACCTGAAAAATTATACCAATACCGCCAATGTTAGACCCTAGAAGTCTACTCTATCTTCTTTTTCTACTGTTATCTTATTTTTAAAACTATATTCTTAATTACTGAAGAAATTACATTAATTAATTAAATGACAGTTTCAAATCAATGCAAACTCTCAAATTCGGCAATTTTCACATGTTCTCCGGTGTTGGTGGAAATTTAAGGTCGAACTCAATACAATCATCATTATCTATAAAATCGATCACTGAGGAAGAATTTGACTCGTCGGTGCTTGAAACAACAACAGTATTTCCGTTGATGCACATTGTCATCTCCTTACGATAATTTGTTTCGCGATGATTCATTTCATATCATTGAAAACAATCCAAAAAACAAAATTGATTCAACGATAGAACACCTCCAGCAATAGGAGAAAGATGAAATTGAGAAATTTGTAATAAAAAATTACCTACACCGTTGGTAAGCATACCAATGGAGGAGGATGAGTTGTTGATGTTTTCGAGGCTTAGATCAAAAGGCGGTGGTTCTTCTGTAACACCCCAGAATTTTTTTGAGCTAAGACCCGAATCGTTCTTCGTAGTGAGTGAGATTTTTGCAAGGAATTTAAAATTTCTTGAGTATTAAGTCACTAGATGTAGCACCTTGAATTCCAAGAAGAACTAAAGAGAGTTCATTCAAGTCATTCTTAAGTTTTCTTAAGTTTTGGGTCAACTTTAAACAACCATAACTCCTAGTACAAGATGAGTTAGGTGAGCTACAACATAGAAAATTAAAAACCCTTAGGAGATCATCTAAATTGCCCTAAACGTGTAGAAAATCAGTTTTTTTAAATCTAAATCCTCTCATTCACTCAAAAGATTCTACGCTCAAGAAATTCAAGAAATGCTAAGGCTAGGGTTCATCTTTCAAGATTTTTCCTTCAAGTTGCTTCAAGAAGATGGTTCTTTCAGGTATGTAAGTTTCCATAGTGTTGGGTTTGTTCACCCACACGTCAATCATGTAAATTTCAGCGTTTAAGTTCGTTCTAGAAAGTTGAAAATCTGATGTTATTGATATGTGTTCTTTAATTTGCTTTCATTCTTGAATTGGGCTGAGATTTAAGAGTTCTTGAGATTATTATTTTGATTTATAGAGTAGTTTGAGTTAGATTCTTGTGTACATGTGATGATTATCTGAATCTAAAGAAAAGTTGAGCAAAAGAATCAAATTTAGGCGATTTGGGGTTAGAAAACGAAGAAGAGAAAAGTCGGGCAAATCTGGCACTTGGTTGCGCGTCGCGGACCTGCCTCCCCATTTCATAAAGTTGTCTTCGCATAGTGTAGAGGTCACGGACCTCTCTGCGTCAAAAGTTATTTCGCGACCAATTATTTTAATGCGTCTCCGAGTCACGGACTAGCTTCCAAGCAGTGAATTTTTTTTATCTTTTCTCATGTTTAGCCACAACAATCATTCTTAAACATCATGAGACCTTTACTATCACAAATCACAACCTTGAATTCATAAATCACGTTCAAGGTAGAGTTCATAAATCACGTTCAAGGTAGAGTTGAGAGTCAAAGTCTTGAGAGTTCTTTCGAACATTTTTTAGAAAATCCCTTTTTGTCTTTTTGAGGAGTCTTCTACAAATTCTAATAACTTGTTTCAAGACTCGAGTAAGTGAGCATGAGAGTGAGGAGAATGTATTCATGATTCTACACTATCACCTATATCCTTCATATCATGAACCATAACTCTTGAATTCATAATTCACATTCAAGAGAGAGTTAAGAGTAGAGTTCAAGAAAGCCTTTGAGTTCAATTGTGAATCCTTTGAGATCAACTATCGATTTGAACTAAGTTTTGAGGAAGTAAGTCAGAGAATAAGAAGAGTCGTAAACATGAGTTCCATATAGTTATGTAGACCATCGAATCGAGTTGTTTCATGCCCATAATTTCGCATGAACTTCGTAAGTTGAGCATCTTTCAGAGATGTGGTATCTTCAAGTTGTAAGTCGTTAAGTGTTGAGTTCCTTATCCCTTTTGAGAAGTATCTTTGAGTCCTTGAGTTGAATATTTCATACTCATAATTTCGCATGAACATTATAAGTCGAACAGTCTTGAGATGAGAAGTATCTTTGAGTCATTGAGTTGAGTAGTTCATGCTCATAATTCCGCATGAACTCTGAATTGAGCATTCTTGAAATGAGTAGTAGCATTGAAGTTCTTGAGTTCCAAGTATTTGAGTTCTATCTATAGTTATTGAAAACCTTACATTGAGTCGTTCATGTCCATAATTCGGCATGAACCATATTTTAAGAGGTCTTTTACAAATGTTTTAACTTTGTTTTAAGACTTAAGTTTTGAGTTCAGTAAAAAGTAAGTTGAAGTTCATTTTTTCAAAAGTATATGGGGACTATGTATTCCCAAAAGAGTTTAAAATGTTTTCACATTTAAATAAGAATGGAAAATTGAGATTTTCAAAAGAGCCTTTGAGCTAGTTTTTCAGTAAAGAGCCTTTGAGCTAGTTTTCAGTTAAAGAGTAAGTGCTTTCACAATAAAGCAAGAGAGGAAACCTTGATTTCCAAGATAGCCTTTAAGCTAAGTTTTTTAGCACTAATCTCAAATCACAGAAGAAATATATTTTTAAACATAAAGAGCTAATATAATGTAATATTTTTTGGAGTAGTATTGAGCACCGATGGGGAAGAGTTCATACAACTATCAGCCCCCTTAAACCATGTAGCCATCATGGGTAGAAAAGGGTCATACTTTTTAGATGAATCCTTTTCGCATAGACTAGTGGATCCACTTAGTAATTCATGTCCTATACCCTTGGTCGGGTATAGGATGCGTTGGCAGCGTGTGGAAGATCGATGTATTATCACAATAGCTCTTATGTGATGGTTTGTCGGTTAGAGAAACTCCCACAACAGTATTTGCATGGTTCCTCAAGGGGTTCTGCTTAGTATGAATGGGGGTATGTGACTTCATTCATGCATTGCACAAGTAGACTTTGAGAGGGAGCATGGTATGTATTTTATGATATTATGATTATGAGTTAACATCATGTTTTAAACAGTTTTTCTTTTTCTTTATATTGCACTTGTTTTAAACTACTTTATATTGAAATGAGTTCAGTTATGTTGAGTTGAGTTGAGCCAGGTAAGTTCTTCAGTTTCTTTCATATTCTTTCAAGCATATGTTTCCTTTTTATCAAAGTTCAAGCTTATGTTTATGCTTTAGAATTCCTCTTACATGCTCGTACATTTCACGTACTGAGTCATTTCGCCTGCATATTCTCATGATGCAGACACATGTATTCGGGATCATCAACTAGAGCTTCGTTGATACATCCGAGAGTTCTAGTTAGCTATGGTGAGCCTCCTTGTTTTCGGAAGATTTCATTTACTTTTCAGTTTAGTCAGGATGTCGTGGGTCTTATCCCGACTTTCATCTTTAACAGTTAGAGGCTTCATAGATAGCCAGTATAGTTGAGAAGTTTGTATTATTTATTTATTTTATTAAATATTTCAAAGACTTAAGTTGCCTTTTTTATGGCGAGTTGAATATATTATTTTTATTCTAAGTTGTTCATTTGAGTTAAAGTTTTGTAAAGTTGAGTTTTTTGAATTTTATTCAGTTTTTAAGCTTTGTATGCTTGAATCAGTTTTTCGCTTGTAGTCAGCCAGGATGATGGTTCTTTTGGGGACTAGCAATAGTTCTCGAGTGCCGGCCACGTCCAGGGTGTAGGCTCGGGTCGTGACATCTTCAACCGCCAGCACCGCATTTGATGACTCAACAGTACTATTCTGACTTAGAGGCTAATTCACCGGCGGCACCGAAATCAAAAAATTCATCCTCACTTTCTCCACCAACCTATTTACCTACTCCAATTAAGTTTTAGGGAGAAAAACAAAGACAAATTTACTGATTTTGTTATTGCCGGTGAATTGGCCTCCAAGTTAGAATAGCATTATTGAATCATCGAATGCGGTGCTCACAATTGCATCCCCGTTGCCCCTTGATCTAAGCATCAGCAGCTCATCCTCCTCCGTTGATATGCTTACCAATTGTGTAGGTAACTTTTTGTTTCAAAGTCCTCAATTTCATCTTAATTTCTCCGATTACTAAGGTGTTCTTCCATTGAATTGGTTGTGTTTTTTGGAAATTGTTTTCAACGATATAAAATTAATGATCAAGAAATAAATTATCATAAGGAGATACCGGTGTTCATCAACGAAGATGGTGGTGTTGTTCCCGGCATCGAAGTGTCAGATTCTTCCTTAGTGATCGATTTTATGGGTAATGATAAGCGCATTGAGTTCGAACTTATCTTTTCATTGGCAACGGAGCACATGTGAAAATTGTCAAATAAGAGAGTTTGCAGGGGTTTAGAACTATCCTTTAATTAATTAGTTGTAATCTTATTTAATTAATATAATCTCTTCTAATTTTCAGTAATTAGGAATACAGTTAAAAGGAAAATAAGATAACAATAGGGAAAACTACACAAATTAGACCCATTAAGCAAAGTATTTACCCAAATTAGACTCAACCCAAATTATTTATCCTGATTGGATTCACGACTCAAACTATTTACGCGACTGCCCCCTTGTTCTATTCACTATACCACAACTTTTTTATCCTTGATACCACCGGTGTATATATATACTCTGATGGTATCAAATAGTAAGTGAGCAGACTTTTTACTGAAACACTGTTTCTTCCTCCTTGATGTCATCCGATTAAATAGATATATACTCTAATGGTATCAAAGAGTAACTGAGTAATGTTTTCACCAAAGCATTGTCTATTCCTCTTTGACACCATCACAGTATATATATACATTGATGGTATCAAGCAATAAACACGAATTAGTATTTAAGAATGGGGGTATGAAAGTAAATGGGTAGCCACCTGTAGATAGTTTCTCTTTTGGGATACAAGTGTTCTTTTCCCAAAAATCTAAGTAGAAGAAGAAGATAGAGCGGACTCCTAAGTCCGACGACAGAGGTATGGGGTTTTGGATCACCAATAAGGTTTGGGTCATAATTGGGTCATGGGTGGATGATTTTAAAATATATGTAGCTCTCAAATAATTTAACTCTCATTGGCCAATCTTTAGGAATATGCCTCAACCATGGGTATTTAATCACGTCGAGATTATGAATATTTCTATTGATTTCTGATATCATGCTGAAATTAGAGATTTCTCCTTCATATTATACTTTGTTTCTCCCTTTACTAATTTTTCAGATTATAAAATCGGGGATAATATTTAACAAAGATCTCAATTTAGATGTACAATTTACATTCCGTCATTTAAAAATAGTGTCCTTTACTTGCAAGAAAGGCCCCTCACACCAGTACACTAGCAAACATTCCCCATAAAAACTTTGCTTTAGGACAAGAGATAAAGAAATGGTCCCGTAATTCATTTACATTAAGGTCACAGCAACAACAGTGAACCACCTCCTCTCATCCTATTCTGACCAAAAAAATTCAATAATTTTTTTTGTTTGACCGATCTCTAAGAAAGAAATTTTATTGAAAGGAATGTCATTTTCCCAAATCTGTGTATAATTTTCCTGAATTACCCAAAGTGCCCTTATAACCTCTCGTGCTGAACTGAAAAAGAACTTACCTGAATGGAGTCTCTAGTCATTAGAATATGTTTTCAAGTCTAAGAACCTCCCTTCCACTCCACTATTTGAGGCTTACGCATTTTACAATATTTATTCCACATGAAATGAGATCACATAAAAAAAATTGTCCTAAAGTTTTACCAAAGTTTTGCAAACAAAGATCCTGAGACATCAAATAAAGACCTGAACCTTACACTTCTTACAATTTTAGATTGACAAAATTCAGCCCAAGTGATCCAGTGCTTCTGCCCCCTTCCTTGAAGGTCTACAGAAATCTAACAAACACTTTGTGTAGATCATGAATCACACATTGGGTGGAATCATTGCAGATAGTTAATATATAGGGATACTTACTAGAATATTATTAATCAGAACAACTTTTCCTTCTAAAGATAATAATTTTCTTTCTTAGCTTGTATTTTATTATGCACGTTTTTCATCTAGGAAAACCTGGGGATTCTTATATGTCACGACACAGACCGTCGTGATTGGCACTCACACTAACACTCAGGTGGGAGAACCACTACTACAACCCAAACCAAGCAAATAATCTAAAAATTAAGGCATTTAAATCAACACTAATGAAATAAAAATAGAGTTCCCATAAACTCTAACAAAAGTCTAACAATAATAACTAACAATGCGGAAGAATAACATAGAACCTGAAAGTCAATGTACCAAAACATTCTAACAATGAACCAAGTCTAAACAAGAAGGAATACAACCCCATACTAATGAACTAACTAAAACAAATGTCTAAGTCCGGAAATGGTGGACCTAGACGAAAGAGAATCACATGGTTGCCCGGAAGAATTGGCTCACCCTTGAATTCGAAGCGATGATCAATGATCTTCTAAGCAAGGTCTGTCAATAGCCGCTTGAAGATGCCTTGTACTCAACAAAAATAAGAGCAAGTGCAAAATCAGTACACAACCACAGTGTACTGGTAGGATCACGCGGTTATCCCACTAGTGCAACATAAACAAGTCAAACAATATAATAATCACATGCATATATATCAACATATACAATATTAACAACATTTACGAAAAACGAACAACTTCACATTTTATGTCAAATCATTGGTCCTCTCATGGAACCCAAACCCAAACAGTTAGCATGCCGGAACCTGACAATCGATCCCATATTTATGCCGGAACGTGGCAATCAATACCATATTTATATCAAAATGTGGCAACCGATCCAAGTTAGTTATGCCGAAACGTGGAAATCGATTCCATTCACACACCACAATCACAATCACAAGTATATCATCAAGATCATACATTTAAGTCATGATTTCATGGCATTCATCAATTATCTATCTCATTTAAAAAAAGTGTGATCCACATTGCAACATTCATTACATATACAAGTATCATAATGAAGCAAGAACAAGCATACATCACACAATCATATAATCACAATCATCACCTACCTCGAAACAAGCTTAAAACCCTAAAAAACTTGATCCTTCCATTTTTGGATTTGTTCCGCTTGTTCTTGGTCTACAAACAATCAATATAATACAGGAATTAATAAACAATCATTAATTACCCGGATTACTAACAATTCTATGAACCCTAAATCAAACCCATGATCCCAATTATCTAAATTAGGGTTGCTTCTACCATAGAATCTATAACAAAACCTTCCCCCATCAATATTCACTCATTTTATTACGTTCTACGGATAGAAAAACATATTCGGGGAGTGAAAAGCATACCTTTAACCTCAAGAATGGTGAAAAATTAGTAGGAGTCACCCACGGGTCGTTCCTTAGCTCTAAAAGTAAAAAAGTGCACAATGAACTCGTTTAGGGGTTTATTAACGACTTTAATTCGCGTTGGGCCCGCCACAACAGCCACCACCCCGCCACAGCGACCCTTCCAAAGCGGCAAACATCCCGCCAAAACGAAACAAAAAGCTATTTCAAGAACTCCAAAATTCTCATTTCACAACACACCTCTAACCCACGACGTTCAGTAAATACCCTTTACGTTAAGATCGATTCCGGGAGTTCTACTCACCCAAATTTATTTCCATAAAGTCGTACGGATTCCTTAACGAGTTATCTAACTACTCATATAATCAAAATCATAATTACTTCACCCTATTGTAACCAGATTTCCCTACACCTCAAGGACCCCGATTTCGTCAAAATCTGGACAAGGTTGGAAAAAATTCAAATACTACAAAAAAGTTTTCTGGCCCCAAATTTACCCCCGTTGGCTTTTCTATAACGACGGGAACATATCGTTACAATAGATATCAATTTACCCATCACTCGTCCCCGAGTGACAAAACTTAGGAAAATAGGCTAACGAAGGAATGAAGTTTTACCTGAATCAACGAACAATTGGGGATACTTGTCTTGCATGTCTCTCTTGGTTTCCCAAGTAGATTCCTCAATTGGACGATGCTTTCATTGAAATTTCACGGACTTAATCTCCTTGGTCCTCAACTTGCGCACATCACGATCAAGAATTGCAATCGATTCCTCCTCATATTGGAGGTCCTTGTCTAACACAATTGAGTCCCACTTAATGATATAATCCCCATCACCATGATACCTCTTCAACATAGACACATGAAATATCGGATGAACACTTGATAAATTAGGAGGTAAAGTCAATCTATATGCTACCGGTCCCACACATTCAAAAATTTCAAATGGACCAATGTATCTAGGACTTAGCTCACCCTTCTTATCAAATCTCATCACCCCTTTCATGGGTGATACCTTAAGAAGAACATTTTCACTAGATTGAAACACCATATCTCTTACCTTATGATTCGCATACTTCTTTTGTCTACTCTGTGCTGCTAGGAGCTTAGCTTGAATACTCCTCACCTTATCTTGAGCATCCTTCACTAAATCAACCCCCAAAGGTTTCACATCGCCAGCCTCAAACCATCATATGGGTGATCTACATCCCCTCCCATAGAGTGTCTCGAATGATGTCATATCAATGCTGGAGTGATAACTATTATTATAGGAGAATTCACACATAGGTATTAATTTATCCCAATGCCCTCCAAAATCAAGCACATGTGCCCTCAACATGTCTTCTGACACTTGTGTGCCCAATTCATCATGCAATTTTCTCCAAAACTTAGATGTGAATTGGGTACCACGGTCTGAGATGATAGAGAGAGGCACCCTATGCAACCTCACTATTTCTTTCACATAAACTTTAGCTAATTGCTCAGCATTATAATCTATTCTTACTAGAATAAAATGGGCTAACTTGGTCAATTTATCAACCACTACCTAAATAGAATCACACTTCCCCAAAGTCTTGGGAAGACTAACCACAAAATCCATGGCTATTATTTTCCACTTCCATTCTGGAATTGGCATTCGTTGAAGTAACCCTGCATGCCTTTGATGCTCATATTTCACTTATTGACAATTTTGACACTTCGCTACAAACTTCGCTATGTCTTTCGTCATGCCCGGCCACCAATAAATTCGCTTCAGATCTCTATACATCTTGGTCACACCCAAATGAATAGAATATCACGAACCATGAGACTCTGCCAACAATTTCTCAACAAAGTCATCTACTCTAGGAATGCATATTCTCCCTTTGAAATTTAGTACACCCTCCGCATCAAGAGTGGTCTCTTGTGCCTTACCCATCGTAGTCTTCTTTCTAAGTTCCTCCAAATTATCATCTTCAAATTGTTTGGTCTTCATCTCTCCTCAATGAATGTGGCCCTTACCTCAATACTAGGAAGCATCCCACCACTTTCTGAGATGCCCAATTGCATGAACTTAGACTCTTAGGTCTAAATTTCTTTAGCCAAAGGTCGCTTGGATACACTCAAGTAAGCTAAACTACCCATGCTTACCATTCTTTTACTCAAAGTGTTTGCCACCACATTAGCCTTGCCCGGATAGTATTGAATGGTCATATCATAATCCTTAAGTAACTCCATCCACCTTCGATGTCTCAAATTCAGATCCCTTTGAGTGAAAACATGTTGCAAACTACGATGATCAGTAAGCACTTCACACTTAACACCATAGAGGTAATGCCGCCATAGCTTAAGAGCAAACACTACCGCTGCCAATTATAAATCATATGTTGGATAATTCCTCTCATGCACCTTCAATTGACGCGAGGCATAAGCTATAACATTCTTATCTTGCATCAACACAACACCCAAACCAGAATATGAAGCATCAGAATAAACAAAAAAATATTTACCTTCAATTGATAATGCTAGAATAGGCGCGGTGGTCAAGAGAGTCTTGAGCTTTCGAAAGCTCTCCTCACATTTTTCAGTCCATTCAAATAGTATCTCCTTTTTGGTCAAATTAGTCAAGTGAGTGGCAATAGAAGCAAAAAAATTCACAAATCAACCATAATAGCTAGCGAACCTAGGGGTGTGCACTATTTGGATTAAACCAAAAAACCAAACCAAATCAAACCGAATTGTAATTTGGATTGGTTTTTTGGATTTTTGGTTTGGTTTTGGATTTATAAGTTACTTTATTTGGTTTTTTGGTTTGGTTTCGAATTTAGAAAAATGAAAACCGAAAAAAACCGAATTTTATATATATATATATATATATATAAATAGATTAATAATTACATATATAATATTTAGGTTTACTATGTAGACCGTAGGGTACTAGTAATTCAGTATTACCGTAATATTTAGGCCCATATCAAATTACTGCCATCCTATTTCACTAAATTTTAGGCATTAGGTTTTACATTATAAATTTATAACTATAAATATCACATATTACTTGCACTTTCATGAAAAAAAAAATTAGCAGAACTAGAATTAGCATTTAGCGGCGCTACTTGTCAATTTTTTATGTTTGTTGTTTGCTCTTTTTTCTTGCTGCTTCCTTGCATCACTGCCAGTAAGTTCTTTTTTTTAATTTTTTTTATGTTATTCTTATCTATTAATCATACATTTGATTTCTAATAGTTTTCATAGTAATATCTTAACAGATATTAAAATCTACTTCTCTTAAATTGAGATGTGAAAAACAATATGCAAATTTTGTTAGTTAATAAATAATAAAGCATGTATGACACCATTTTTAAACTCTCTCTGTACAATATTTGTATTTGGGGATATGATGGACAGAAAAGGCTCCAAGAGACCTATATAAATTTGACGTGAAAACATGTTTAAGGAAAAGGAAAAGATGTTTGGAAGACCACCATTCTCAAAATTTTCCCATTATATGTTTGTTTATAAGAAATATCTTGGCATAATTGGGAGTTGTCCTGTACTCATGTAGTCATGTTAGTCAATTATTAACTTGTTTTTGACAACATTGTTAATATAATTATAATATTTTTTTACCATTTTACATAGATGGCAGCAGTTCAGACTAATGATGTTGGGCCCACAGTTTCAAATGAAGAGATATCCAAGACTCCTATTTCAAGTAATTCTTCTAAAAAAAGAAAATCCATGAAACCAAGATCGATGGTTTGGCAACATTTTGAAAAATGGAGTGACGAAGATGGAGACATTAAAGCGAAGTGTAAGCATTGTGGGGACAATTATGCAGCTGATACAATCAATGGCACATCACAAATGCTTACTCATATGAGGAAGCATTGTAAGGTATATAGCCATAATAATGTTGATAGTAATCAATCACTGTTAAACTTTGAACGAAGGTTAGATAGTCAGAATGGTGACGTAATTGTTAACACTTGGAAATTTGAGCAGGAGTTAATAAGAAAAGCTTTAGCTCGGATGATAATTATAGATGAGCAACCTTTTAGTATGGTTGAAAAAGAAGGCTTTAAGCAGTTTGTGAAAATGGCACAATCTTTATTTCGAATTCCTTCTCGTACAACAGTGACAAGGGATTGTTTTGAGTTTTTTTGTGAAGAGAAAAATAAATTGAAGTCTTTCTTTAAAGAAGCACACCAAAGAATTTGTATTACAACTGATACGTGGACTTCGGTGCAAAAAATAAACTATATGTGTCTTACCGCTCATTTTATTGATAGAGATTGGAAACTGCATAAAAGAACATTAATTTTTTGTCCAATTTCTAGTCATAAAGGTGATGATATGGCTGATGTGATTACTAAATGTTTACTTGATTGGGGTTTAGAGGATGTATTTACTGTTACAG
>JAJONZ010021678.1:0-18163 GCA_029582445.1 Solanum paucissectum
CATACCATAGATGCATCTATTAAATCATAATAGTAAGCGATCCACATGGCAGGTGAACGGGCCCATATTAACCTTTTTATATGTTCCAAATAATTTCATGGGATACAATCCCAACCTTAGCTGGTACAATGATCATTTTATCATGAGAACAAGCAACACAAGAGAATTCTTGAAGAATATTTTATTTCTTCAAACATATAGTCACATGAATTCTCAATTTTTTTGCATCACATTTGTATCAGAATGGCCAACCGATTATGCCAACTAATATTTATTCTAGTAAACTTCTAGTTTACTTTTGCATGTGATTCCATCACCATGCACATATTAGTATACAACAAATAACGGGAAAAAAATGGGTAATCTTATACGTAAATATTTATAACCCACTTTGATTGTAGTAATTTGAAGATATTAAATCTTCCCATAATTTATAGTCTCAATATAATTTTTTTTTTCTTTTCAATTCTTTCGAAACTTAAAAAGTTTCTTTTGAGACTTACTACAACCCCAATATTATGAACAATTTCATTCCTCCGGATAGTAACAAATTATCCCTTTCGAACTCTCAATTAATTTTGTGTACTACCACAAATTTCACAATGCCAATCTTGATTCGGTTGTGATAATAAATGAGTTTCTAGAAGTGAGTCCCGATGATCTTCCCGGTATTCCTCCCAAATGGGAAATATATTTCGGTATTGACCTTCTCCTAGATACGCAACCTCTCTTTATTCCTCCTTATCGATGG
This sequence comes from Solanum paucissectum, assembly GCA_029582445.1. Classification (NCBI taxonomy): domain Eukaryota; kingdom Viridiplantae; phylum Streptophyta; class Magnoliopsida; order Solanales; family Solanaceae; genus Solanum; species Solanum paucissectum. The sequence goes on from JAJONZ010021678.1 coordinate 752, forward strand.
AAGAACTTAAAGAATTAAAGGAGCAATTGAAAGACTTATTGGATAAGGGTTTCATCATACTAAGTATCTCACCATGGGGTGTTCTGGTATTGTTTGTGAAAAAGAAAGATGGTTCCCTCCGAATGTGCATTGACTATCGGAAATTCAATAGGGTTTCCATAAAGAATAAGTATATGATTCCAAGAATTGATGATTTGTTTGAAAACCCCAAGGTGTGTGTTTCTTCTCAGATATTGACCTTCCGTCGGGTTATCACCAATTGAGGGTAAAGGAAAATGACATTTTAAAGATAGTTTTCTGAACTCGATATGGTCACTATAAGTTTTGTGATATCGTTTATTTTGACTGTCGCCCCACCTGCGTTCAAGGACTTAATGAATAGTGTTTTCAAATAATATCTTGACTTGTTTGTGTATGTGATTATAAATGATATTTTGGTGTACTCTCAGAGTGCGGATCAACATGTTCACCGTTGGAGGATTGTGTTTTAAATTCTCAAGGATCATGAATTGTATGCCAAGTGTAGCAAATGCGAGTTTTGGTTGAGGTATGTTTCTTTCCTTTGCCATATTTTTTCTGGTGAAGGTTTTCAAGTTGATCTGAAGAAGACCGAGGCAGTTACGAATTGTCCTAGACCCTTGTCCTCTTTGGATGTATGGAGTTTCTTGGGTTTGTCCAGTTACTATAAAAGGTTTGTGAAATTATTTTCCACTATTGCTTCACCTTTGACGACATTAACCCAAAAGAATGTGAAATTCCTATGGTCGGAAGCTTGTGAGATGAGTTTCCAAGAGTTGAAGGATAAACTCACTCCTGCCCCTATATTGACACTAGCAGAAGGATTTGATGGCTTTGTGGTATATTGTGATGCTTCTCGGATTGGTCTTGGTTATGTTTTGATGCAACATACAAAAGTCATCGTTTTGTCTTCAAGACAATTGAAAGTGCATGAAAAGAATTGTCTAACCCATGATTTGGAGTTAGCGGCAGTAGTGTTTTCTTTAAAGATTTGGAGGCATTACCTATATGGTATTCATGTTTATGTGTTTACCGACCAGAAGATCTTGAAGTATGTGTTAACCCACAAGGACCTATGTATTTGCCAAAGAAGGTGGCTTGAGCTATTGAAATATTACGACATGAGTGTCCTTTATCATCCAGGTAAAGGGAACATGGTGGCAGATGCTCTTAGTTGACTATCAATGAGAAATATTACTCATTTTGAGGATGATAAGAAAGAGTTAGTTCATGATGTTCATAGATTGACCCGATTGGGTGTGTGCTTGGTCGATTCTAATGAGTGTTGTGTGATTGTTCGGAGTAGTTTGGAATCTTGTCTTTTATTAGATGTGAAGTCTAAGAATGATCACAATCCAGTATTGGTTGATTTGAAGAAGTTGGTTTTTGAAAAATCCATTGAGGCTTTCTCCTGGGGATATGGTGTCCTTCGATAACAAGGTCAGTTATGTATTTCAAATGTGGATGAGTTGAGGAATCATATTATGAAAGATGCTCACAGTTCTCGGTATTCTATTCACCCGAGAGCCACTAAGATGTACCGTGATTTGTGGGAAGTCTATTGTTGGAATGAGATGAATAAGGATATTGTATAATTTATGGCTAAGTGTCCTAATTTTTAACAAGTTAAATTTGAGCATCAGAAACATAGTGGTTTGGCCCAAGAAATTAGCATTCCTATGTGGAAGTTGGAAGATTTGAATATCAACTTTCTTATGGGTTTACATCGTACATGTTGTCAGTTTGACTCAAGTTCGGTCTTTGTGGACTGAATGACAAAGTCGGCTCAGTTTTTCCCCTAAAAACTTCATTTTCAGATGAAAAATATGCGAAGCTTTATATTCGGGAAACGGTGAGGTTGCATGGAGTGCCCTTATCGATTATCTCAGATCGTGGTACTCAGTTTACATCTCAGTTTTGGAGATCATTTCAAAAAGGTTTTGGTACTCAAGTAAATCTTAGCACAGGTTTTCATCCTCAGACTTATGGACAAGCCGAGCGTACTATTAAAACTTTGGAAGATATATTGAGACCTTGTGTGATTGACTTCAAAGGTAATTGGGATGATTATTTGCCTTTGATTGAGTTCTGTTATAATAATAGCTATCATTCTAGTATTGGGATGGCACTTTTCGGGGATATTTATGGTATGAGGTGTAGTTCTCCTATTTGTTGGTTTGAGGTTGGTGAGGTCGCTTTGATAAGGCCCGAGTTAGTGCATGAGGCTATGGAAAATGTTTGACTTATTCGAGAAAGTTTGAAAATGGCTCAAAGTCGACAAAAGTCTTATGTCAATGTTAGAACAAGAGAGCTTGAATTAGACGTTGATGATTGGATTTACTTGAAAATATCACCCATGAAGGGTGTGATGAGATTCATAAAGAAAGAGAAGCTAAGTCCCCATTATGTGGGTCATATGAGACTTTGAGGCGTATTGGTAAGGTTTCTTATGAGATGGAGTTACCTACCGACATAGCATCGGTAGATTCAGTATTCCATGTCTCTTTTTTTTAAAAGTGTGTTGGATATTTGACGTCCATAGTGCCATTGGAGAGTTTGGGGGTTAAGGAATGTCTTTTCTATGAAGAGGTTCTGGTTGAAATTTTGGACAGTCAAGTTCGAATGTTGAAAATAAAAAAGTTACTTCCATGAAATTTCTTTGGAGAAATAAATTAGTTGAGGGTGCTTCTTGTGAAGCAGAGACCGATATGATGTCCATGTATCCTCATCTCTTTCCCTCCGCTTCTATTCCAGCTTGAGGTATTAAGTTCCTCATGGTTCATTCTTTCGGATTTCTGCGTTTTATTCACTCTCATATTTCTGTATGCATGCACGTTCATAAAAACTTTATTTTGATGTTATCATTTAGCTTGGAGTAGTTTCTCCTTGTTTATATGTTTTTTTATGAGAATTCCATTCATGTTAGTTTCTCTCCATACTTTATTCATGCTAGCTTAAGTCTCATTCGAGGACGAATGTTCCCAGGGGGGTATATTGCAACACCTAGGAAATTAGAAAGTTGGTTTTGAAGGGAAAAGTTCAGTTTTAGCATTGATGCAGTGATCTACGAGTCCAACCTATGGACCGTAGAAAGGAAGTTGTAAGATGAATATTAAAGTTGTCGTACAACTATAACTATTCATGGTAGCTCTTTTATAAGTTCTCATAAGCAAGGCAATACGTATAGAGCTACTAAAAAAAATAACTACCTCAAGGCAACCCCAAATCTGCCATATCTGAAATGACCAAGTCTACCCAATCATCCTACCCTACCAAGAGAACATCGTAGGATCGGTCCATCCGATCCACCACTAGAAATCACCCAGCGAGTGGAAACACTCTTGGGTATAGGCAGCCAATCACACTCCAAATCATGTCCGAAACGAAGAAGGTGGTCACATAATAAAGTACGAAACCAAGGTCGAATAACACAAGATACTCTTTCCATAGTGCCTATATCAAACATTTCCATTCATCTAACTCCATCTCCTTGATTTTTAGCCACCCACAATCAATCAGTGTATTCCCATTACAATCGTACACATACTCAACTCATCAAACCCCACATACTTCTCACAGTACTCCACTTATACCAACACTCTTAGTACAAAAAAAACATCATAACCACACCGTCCATTTACATTATTCTCAAACCGTCATTAGTATCAAAGTCTTCTTATCAAATACATTGTCACCCCCAAAAATTTCAAACTATGGCTACCTCTCTTTCTATTTAAGCATTCCATGACAATTACAAGTCTCACACAAGACTAATGACACTAATTCCAATTTGATAGTACTTTCTCATCGAGATAAAGCTATTGAATCACATCCAATATCAACTCCATGTAATCTTTCACATACTAAGTTTCAACTATTATACCAACCATCATATACCTCATACCAACACATAAGAAATTCTTGGTCACCCTAATAATTCTATATACTATGGGCAGAAAACCTCTATTTACCATAAAGTATCTACGCAACACATCACCATGATTTGTGTAGTACCGTCAACATAGTAGTTTCAATCCGCTCGAAATCCTCAATAACCATGTATAGTTGTAGGTCCATACTGTTGCGCATCTATAATTCACATACCATAATTTGAACAATCTATCATGATATAATCACGTAGAATCTTTCACACATTTTTTTTGTCACCGAAGTCAAAACTCCATCTTCATTAAAGTCATTGATAAACCCCTAGACAGTTTGTACCGAACCAGTCCACCTTGCATAATCATTTCTAAACTCAAAGGCGAAAATTCCTACAACCTTTCAACTTCGAACCAAAGATCTGCACGAGAAGACTTATTCCTTCACCTTTCTTGGATTCTTTTCATGACGCAAATTTCAAACACTTTGAACTCTTCAATACACCAATTTTTTTTTTGCTAACTCGCTTACCAGTCTTATTCTTTGGCCATTAACCCATGACATTTTTACCTTATCCTCTAAACGATAACATTATGTGAAACCCTCCTAGGTATAACAATCAAAAGTAACCAAATTTACTATTCAAATTATGCATAAGTCCTTCCAAATGCTTCATACTTAATGCGATCGATCATTTATTACCTTACCAATCCATAACTTGACAGATACACTAACATGATAGTAGACTTACGATGAATAACTTAAATTCTGATTTCAACTATGTAGCCCACTCCCATTATCTATCAACATTAGCTCATACATTGAAGATTTTTATGAATTCATGTATCTTAGCCTATCATTGATCGCCCTTCCATTGACCTTATCATATCCTTCACTAAAAATCCAACCATACTCATCATCAAACTCAAAACCATAAAAAAAACTTATCACCACACTCGAGTCAAACATGTGTAGACTTCTTTTTCAGATCTTATCCAACAAATTTTAACCGATATGAATGACATATAAAACTATCATAATAATCTGGGGAAAATAGATGGAATCACGTGTTTCTTAATCCAATTATCCACTCTTTCTGAAGATACATCTTTGGCCCTTACAATCAAAGTAAATATCCTTGTTCTCTCCTCAATCTGAAAGCTAAATTATATCTCACTAATTCCTTCCATTTATGACTCTAGTTCCTTTCAATATTATTCAAGCGGTGTTTCAACACATCCTACAACTTTTCATACAACCACATTACTCATCAAATAGTGGAAAACCACAACATTAGATGCTCGCAAGTCGTTATTACCATACAAAACTTGTTTAACCAATAATCCTTATTATATAATTTCATCTCAATCACAATCCATCACAAACCCCTATTACCATCATGCTTAGTTAGCTCTTGTCATCACCACGAAGTCAACCTTTTCATCAATATGACACCTTAAACCTAGTTATACCAATCCAATCCAAAGGACTAACCCACTTTTATACGCACTTTCTTACTAAAATTCTCAATCGCCTTCACATAAGTATACTCTTTAGGACTTCCTTTACCCATAAGTTTCTCATTCAAATATTGATCCACTTTCTTGGACCTTACGATGAAATCACCAGTCCTCATTTAAAACTCAACTTAACGCATTAATACCGTATCAATGATCCACCACTAAAATCTTCCTTATACACACTGCTTAATCCCAAACATCTGTAGTAACAACCTAGTTGGTTTCTCAAATGTGAATGCAACATTGAATCTCATTATACGAGTATGTGATACAACTGATAACTCTTTAAGTAGTTAGTATTCGTACTTGACAATGAACGTACCATTAGTGCCACATCGTGAAAGTCTGTTAGATCCCACTAGAACACATCATACCTACTGAGAAGATTGTACCCAAATAGCCCACACATTTCTATCAATTGAATAACTGCAAAAAACATTATCAAATCTTTTTCGTCTCTATCCCAAGAGATATGCATTCTTTCTTAGATCAGGTCGGTAGCAGAAGTAACACACTCTGTAACTCTAACCAAGTAAACATTGATACTATTGTAGTAGTCGTATCATGGCCTTCTTTGATATACACACAATCTATAAAATTGTAGTAGACATTCTGACCTCCATTGGTGCAACATCGTTCTCATCATTCGCTAAGTAATCCATACATGTTCTGACAACTTTACTAACTGTATTTTTCAAAGTTACAGTGTTCATTATATAGCCATCCTCTTAATCATTCCACTTCCAATTGTCAAACCACTCCAGATATTTCCTATACCACACTAGTATTGATCCCACTACTAGATGACTAGCCTAAAAACATATAATACGCTCATGAAGTCCCTTAAAACACTATTCAACCTAATCGTTTATTTATCCTCAAAGTACATCATGAACCATAACCTCAAACAATTTCTTTGAATCGCTGAACATTCTAAATCTGACCACACATCCTTTCCAAAAGTATATCACTTCAACCTTAGTACCAGATCTAACATCCAAGTCATAATGACATCATCTATTCACATGAGGAACTACGTACGAGTCATCACATAAGTGAGAGTGAATGGGGTGAAGTGATAAGAATCAAAACTGGACCAAGTACGCACGATAGAGATCCAAGAAGTGAAGATTTTTTCTAAAAGTCACTATAGCTTCTCGAAGATAAGTACAGACGTCTCCGCACCAATCCTCGAGACTCTTCTTAGACTCGATTTGTACACACGTGAGACCTATGAACCTGATACCATTTTTTCACGACCCAAAAATGGAAGTTATGGCACTCATCTTATGCCACCAAGACAAGTTAGCCTAAAACTCAACCATTACAATAAAATGTAGAAAATTTATAATAAACTCAAAAATACACCCAAAATATGGTTGTCACGTGTACAAGCCTCTAAAGTATTACAATTGATTCAAAAGAAAAACACAAGTCTCAAATGACATTGTTTCTGGAATAGAACAAGATCATAAATAAGAGTAAGAAGGTCCGCTGAAATGACAAGCAGCTACCTCACAAACCTCCATAAGAAGCCTCAGACAAGGAGAAGAGAAAATATCACAAAGGTCCGAGCTAGTAACCTACAAAAATGTAAAAGCAAGGGGTGAGTACCAAACCACACGGTACTCAACAAGTAAACTTCTAAACACAAGCTAAGGGGATAGAATACGGGTACTCCTTACACACCAACCGAACCTCCACAACTACAACCTGCATAAAACTAGCCCAGCTTAACAGTTCACAGTTTACATAGAACCCAACTCAACAACAATCACTTTAACAAATTACATATCCTCAACAACAAACTCAATATTCATCAATCACAACTTCCACAAAAAGGCACGCACAATATCAGTAACACACAAGATCAAGTTCATTAATGATAAAAATGTGCAATGCGATGAAATGCAATGTCAAGTATAGTGATGTATGTCTGAACTAATGATACATACCCGTTGTCTCTCAGTTTGGGACCCATGGGAGACATATATGTCCATACATCCATCGCGGCATGTGATACGACCCTAGATAATAGTAACCATCGCAGGCGCGTGATAGGTCCCTCAAAATATAGTATCTGTCACGGTGTGCGATCCATTGTGGCACGCGATACGTACCTCGAAATGGTACATCCTCTTTAATTTTTTACTCTTTCTCAATTCACATAACACTTGTCACAACCATGTCTCAGAACAATGCAAATGACATGTTCACACAAATAATGAGGAGATGACTATTTTCATAACATTTCACAATTCACAATAGCACAATCATGATACAACATCAACAATGATTCAACAAGCCTTTCAAATCATTCTCAATACATCACACTCAAACAATTAATCACATTGCCTTTTATTACCCTTTTTTAATCATTGGAATTAATCAATGTGGACAAGTCAACCCATCACCAAGTCTCATTACCCCCAAACACATATTACAAGGAAATACACGAATTTCATACACTTAACAAATGTTTAGAAATCCACTTGCCTCAAACAATCAAATAATTACTCTGGGACTCCAGCGTTTTCCTTTCGTTGAACTTCCAACTCAAAGCAATCTATTCAAATAAATGACCACCATAAGAATTCAAAACTAACAACACTCATATTACAACAATATATCTAGCTTAGACCAAAAATTTCACCCCAATCTATAATCAAGTTTCTAATCTTGATGTCAATTAACACAATTCTCATATTTTCCAAATTTCAAGCCTACAGTTGAGTTTCAATTTCTCCAATATCATTAATATAATGATATTCATATAATTTTATATCCTTACATTTAATTACATATAATAATGTATCAACTAGGATAATTATATAATATGATGGTTATAAGACCTGTTTTAAAAGAACAAGAGGAACCAGTACGTGAACCTCTAACCTTCATTTAACTCCCTAATGATTACCCCTAATCATTGTCCAATGATTGCATGCACTAACCATAAACTTATATTGTAGTTCAAATTTCTAATTCTTTTTCTTTTTCAAATCTACGTCTTTGATTCTCTTTCCCAGCCAACATTTAACAATAGTAATAATATAACTACTAATTAATTAGGAAAGATAGAGTCAATTGCAACGAAATGAAAGTTAAACTATTACCTGGAAAATTGTTCCCAACGGCGGCTCCATGTCCCCACACGGATGAGTTTAGGTTTATACGTAATCTCCATTTCTTTATTTTCCTTTCCTTTTCTTAAATAAAATAATTAGGTATTAAAAGTGACAAATTACACTAACTTAATTTAATTATATGGGTTAACTGATAAAGGTTATTAAACTAATTATAAACTTGGTCCATTAAACATTAACTAAATTTAGTCTTTTAATAATTAACCACCAATTAATTCACTCTAGTTAAACGAATATTCAAAATTTCCAAAAATGACCTTCTGGGTTATTATAGAATGAAAGGACTACAAGCGAAAACAATGTACTCAAGCTTAATGTAAAGAAATAAAGGAGTTAAATCAGTAAAACTGTAAAAAAAAAAAACTACTCATCTCTGAACTCAACATATTAGGTGATACAATAAAAATACACTTTTAACTATATTTGGGAGATTCTCTAATCGACATCCATCACTATGAGCTACGTGATGATATAGCGTCTCGCCCATGCTGCTAGAACTGTCTTATACATAGTCAAGGTATAGAACACCTCAACTAAGTGGATTGTAACACTCCAGAAACTAGTAGGCTAAACTAGAGCTTGGCGTTAGAGTTAGAGCTTTGAAATGTACCTCCCCGTACCTTAAAATAAATGTTTTCATGTTAGAATATCAAGGTTCAAACCCCAAGGACCATCCTTGAGTCCTTGAGGAATGCACAAAAATTGTGTCTGGGAAGTGACCCACGAGGGGCCACTCACGCCCTGTAGGCCTCCCCACGCCATGTGGGTGAGGGGCCGTATATGGAACCTGCAGGATCTGGTCTGAGGTCCCGACCCACGCTTCACCATCACGGGCCGTGGGTCCAACTACGGTCCGTCTGTGAGGGGTCGTGGGTGATGACTGGAAACGGTTTTGGGAGTTAGTTGAGGGGTACTTTGGGGTTTGCCATTTTTATTTTAATACTAAGTGAAGTTATTTTACACTAAATTAGACTAACTATATAATGTTTTAATACCCCCAAATCAAATCATCTTCCTCATAATTCCAAATTCCCAAATCAAAACCAACTTTTCCCCCAAAACTCTCTCTAGAACTCCAAGGAAGAAGAAGACAAAAGTTGAAGTTAGGGTTTGAAGGAGCAATCTTTTCCACTCAATTTTATTGTAATTCAAAGCTAAGGTACGGTTGCTCTTCATCCATGTATAGAATTCATCCATAGAGTCCCTCCAAACTCAATTTCAAAACTAGTGATTTTTGAGTTCAATCTCATGGGTTCCTTTCAAAAATGTTTCTTATGATTGATTAATAATATATTATGTATGAATTGGGATTTCCCATGGTTTTTATGTTGAATCCCCCCAAGAACTTATGAAACCCACAAATTACTCAATTATGATCTTGTGATGTGGGTTTGTTGATTGTAGAAGAATATTATGAGATTATACTTGTAGTAGTTGAGTTAATTGAATCATGTTAATATACATGTCTAATGTAGTAATTCTAGATGTGTTGATGGAATGTGATCTATGGTCCTTGAAGGGCAAAGTATGAGAATTACGCATGATTATGAGATTTATGTATTTACTTTATGAACACTTTGAGAGTAAAGTGACTATTATTATGATCTAGTTGTTGTGTTGTTGGAAGCTATCCTCATGAGCACACCTATGTATGAATATGATATTATGTGAAAGATTTTTTCACAATATGTGTATTCTTGGGTTGAAAGGCTATTCTCACCTATTGAATCTATGAGCTATAGTAGGAGTTATGTTGGATTGAGTGTCAAGACATTCTTCCATGAATATGAACTTAAGTCAATATTTAATATGAACTCTGTGGGTATTAATGCTTACCACCAAGTGGATAGTGATATGAGATGGAAGCCCTTATGTTAGTAGAGGTCGGGTTTCTAGGAATAATCTCCTGGGATGGAAGCCCTCACATTAGTAGAGGTCGGGTTTTCTAGTAGAAATCCCTTATCCCATAAACTATGTTCCCTCATAGCTCTTTAGCTAGTGGATCCACTCAAGCTAAGAGTATGGTTCTACCTTAGGCAAGTAGGAGAACCCATTTTCGGTATGGGGTAGACACCGAATTCCATGTTAAGCTCACATGGTCTATGTCGGTTAAGACTTATCCCACTATGATAGCATGGACAAGAATATGAACTATGAACTATGAACTATAGCTACTCAAGAAGCTTTACTTTGGGAGTATGGGATCTTATTCATGCATTGCACAAGTATGCTTTGAGGGTATTTATGGTATGTTTCTTTCATGGTATGATGATTTATGAGTTGATTACACTTATGACTTATGCTTTTCCATTATATTCAAAATGATGCTTTAACTTAGTAAATTGCATGCATTCAACTAAAATGTCCCTTTTAGCATGTTTTTAAGGTTTTTATGCATAGCTATCATACTTAGTGCATTTTTGTGCTAACCCATATTTTCCTATACTTTTTCCAAGTGTAGGGTTCGGTTCTTAAGGCAGTCATCATTTGGTTCAAGCTTGGATTCGACTATTCTTCTAGCTTGTGGTGAGTCCTCATGAGTCGAGGATGGATGTTTCATTTGGAGTTTCATTCTTGTATTTTTACTTTCGAATTATGTTGTTTTGGTTTGTGACCCTATTTTGACTCAAGTATTGTAATAGATGGCAAATTGAAACAAGTCTAGACTTCAACTTTCCTTTATAAAGATTTTTTTACTTAAATGTGTTTTAACTCTTATTGTTCTAATGCTTTATGTTATGATATGCTAAGTGGCTTACATGGAGCCTTTCGGGGTTCTATGTGCATTGTTACGTCTAGGGGGTACCCTTAGGTCGTGAGAAACTTGGTAATCAGAGCACAAGGTTTAGAATGATTTTAGGATGATGTCTCATAAGCCACATGTAGTAGAGTCTTTTTCATGAGTGTGAAGCGCGCCACATTTATGAATGAGAGGCTATAGGATGTTTAGGAAACTACACTTTTTTCATTACTCTTAAGTCGTGCCTTAGAGTTTAACTCTATAAAAATCCATCTCATAATCCTTTTCTTGTGTCTTCAGGAAATAAATACATGAAGGGCCAACGCTAGAAAAATGGAGGGTGAAAATGTGAATGAAAGAGCTCCTTGATACGTCCAAACTTACACCTCAATTAAGAGGTATAAATGGTCGAAGTCAATTTATAGAACTCAACGTGAGTTGAGGTCGATCCCACAAAGAATTTCTTTACATAAATGATTTCACTGTCGCATTTTACTCAAATGTCGTTATTATTTCCTAAGGAAATAGTTACGGAAAGTAAAATTGGGTTTAGCTATAAAGCTCTAGTAACCAAGGTTGTTAACTAAGATCTAATGTAGCAATTAACAAAATATCAGTTCTAAAGTTGTTTCGATAATTAAGTGAAACTAGGATTGTGTTCCCCATAACGTTGCATCTAATGTTCTTCCATATTTGCGTTCAAGGCAATTCATCTCTACGAATTACAGGCGAGCTAAATATAGCTGATAATTATCAGTCTAATCAAATAATTATCACTCAAGTCCTCTCGGTCCTAAAGTGTTACACGTTTTACCCTCGCTTACAATAGTGTTAAAGTTATTTCTCTCGAACTCAAACTTTGACTCTATTTCTTTAGGTTAATTTAATTTTTTCCTGACTATCATTTTTTCTCGAAAAAATGATTGATACAGGTTCACCCTAATGCGTGCACTTATTAGAATACATGAATAATGAAACCTAAATTGTACTTTGCAAATGTAAATCACTTTTCACTTATTTTACGCAATTACACTTAGATTTACGTCATAGATCTTACAATCCAGTTGTGGTATTTAGCCACTCATGATTTCACGTAAACATATAGAAGAATATAATTGTCACACCCCAAGGCTGCCCCCGAGATGCGGACATGGGACCTAGGACCACAAGTGATCCCAAGCTAACCCTGATGGCATGATCATGAGCATACTAAAGATGAGTTGAATAATAAACTGATGCGGAAGCTATAATCATAAATAAAATTAAAAAACTGGGGAATACCCATATGCTATAACTGAGATATATGAAAACTGAAGAGTTTAATACAAATAAGATATTAACTCAATTCTAAGCTAAATTTAACTATGTCTGAAATAACCTCTAATTGACTAGAAGTACTGGGACATACCCCCAGCTAAATCTAGCAAAACTGAAACCAAATGACTGAAAACTGAAAGATAACATGACTATTGTCCTCGAAGAATGAGGACTCACCACTGATGCTGCTGAACTTGAGATCGAGAACTGATCTAAGCGTGATCTCGATGCTGAGAACCTGAACCTACATCACTAGAAGATGTAGCACAGAGTATGCATCAGTACTTGAAAGTACTGAGCATGCACGATAGAGTAAAGCTGAAATAAACACATAACTGAACAAACAATAAAGCAAGAGTATAATCTGAACATTATACAAATACTGCATACTGAGCTAACTGAGTGCAATGACCAAATTTATAACATGCTGAGACTGAATACTGACTGTACTGAAATGTGGTCAGTGCGATGGATTCTGACTGAACCGTGGGAGCTACTAATAACCGATAATATTACCACATGAGCTAAATGTGGAGTCCGATGTATACACCCCATCGAGAGGACCCAATATATCCTGCCAGAGGTATAGAGGCATGCTGGCGTGATTACTGAAATGATGCGAACAGAGGGGACTTACAACCTACGTGGCTAGTAGTTTTGGGACTATTTGGGTACACTGAACCCTAGTCCAACTTGGTATTATGCTACTCCCAATGGATTAAGTAATTAACACATTATGACAGAATTTCTGTAAGTTACTGGATAGCTCAAACTGAACATGCAAACTGAGTATGCAACAATTAAACTGATATTGATGCATTAATAACTGAGGCATGTATAACTGAATAACTGAAATATCTTACCTAACATGTGTAATTCAAGAACTAAAGAAATACATAGCTAGGCTTCTGGAATTCATGCAATAAACTGAATATTAACATACTAATCTGATTTGGATCATTCTAAGAGCTAAGAATCCAATAATTCTAACATTCAAGAAATCCTAGGTCTAGTCATAATAAGGGAATCAAGAAACTGAGTGAAAACTAGGGACCTAATGGGTGAAAGGAACCCACTAGTGAAATCCCACATACCTGGTGACGAATTCCATGAAGAAATCTTTTGATTTTGGGGCTGGAACTGATGGAACCTTGCTGCGTTCTTGAACTATGGTTCTTGACTTCTCGTTTCCTCTTACGCTTTAATTTCTCTAAGTTTTGATTAATGATTTGACTTAGGTAAGTTCTAGTTATGCTTCTAGGCTTAAACTGACTATAACCTCGTCATCTAGGGTCTAAACGACGTAGCTTAGGGGTTAAACAAAATAAGAAAAGACCAAACGACCCCTAACTTAACTGTTGTCGGAGTGACCGACGGACGGGACCTATGGGCCGTAGGTCAACCTAGGGTCCGTAGGTTGGGGTCGTAGGCCAAGTCTGTCCGATAGGGCTTCACTAAAATGAGCATAACTTCTTACTCGGAGGTCGGATTTTAGCAAAATTGGTGGTGTTGGAAAGAGGATTCAATTATCTATCATAGCATAGGTCATGGGACACATAATTCCTTTTGTGCTAAGAGTGATAACCATTTGAAGTTGACCCAATAAGTAATCCCCCCCTAACTGGCTGCTGACCTTCACCAACGATCAGACCTACGGACCGTGGATCGAACGACGGTCCGTGGTGGTCGGCTGTTGTTCACTTCAGAGGCTGGGTAAAGGGGGACAAGATCCACGGACACAGACCACGGACCGTGGTCTGGCCTACGGACCGTGGGTCTGTCCGTGGGTCAAGACTTAGCTGATTTTCTGAGCTGTGTTTGGGGAGAGGTTGCAGTGGTGAACCATGGACCACCAACACGGGCCGTGGTTTGACCTACGGTCCTGTTGGTGGCATACGTGGGTTGCACCTGCAACTTCTCAAAATCTACATTTTTGGTCTGTTTCGGATATGGGGTGTTACATTATATCCCCTTTGGGACCATTCGTCCTCGAATGAAGACTAAATTAGCTGAGTATGGAGGGAAAAAGCTGCAATACCTACCACTAAGTACTAAAAACTCATTTCTAACTGAACTGAGTTCCAAGAACATGAATATACGCTAAAAATGCAAGGCTGACTGAAGGAACAAAATACTACGACTGAATTAGCGCATGAATAGCTGAAAAACTGAAGAGGAACTATTACCTCAAGCTGGAATGGAATCGAAAGGAAAGAGGTGAGGATACTTGGACTTCATGGTTGTTTCTGCTTCCCAAGTAGCTTCCCTCTACGGACCGGCTCCTCCACAAAACCTTGACTGAAGCAACTTCTTTGTTTCTCAACCTTCTAACTTGAGGATCGAGAATCTCAACTGGTACATCCTCATATGAGAGATAATCTTTCACAGCCACACTCTCTAATGGCACTATGGATGCTGGATCACCCACACACTTCTTCAAAAGTGAAATGTGAAAAACCGGATGCACTGCTGTTAATTCTGCTGGCAACTCTAACTCATAAGCCACTTTACCAATCCTCTTCAAAATCTTGTAAGAGCCTACATATCTAGGACTGAGCTTCCCTTTCTTGCCAAATCTCATCACCCCTTTCATAGGTGACACTTTCAGGAAAACCCACTCATCAACTTGGAACTCTAATTCCCTTCTTCTCACATCTGCATAAGACTTCTGGCGACTCAGGGCAGTCTTAAGTCTATCTCTAATGAGTTGCACTTTCTCCATAGCATCGTGGTCCAAATCTGGTCCTATCAAGGCTGATTCACCTACTTCAAACCAACCAACTGGAGATCTACATCTACGCTTATACAATGCCTCATAAGGGGCCATCTGAATGCTGGAATGGTAACTATTATTGTAGGCGAACTCAATGAGAGGAAGGTGATCATCCCAACTCTTCTTTAAATCGATCACACAAGCTCTCAACATGTCCTCTAAGGTCTGAATGCTACCCTTTGCCTGGCCATCCATCTGCAGATGAAATGATGTGCTAAGATTAACCTGAGTACCAAGACCCTTCTAAAAGGACTTCCAAAAATGAGAGGTAAACTGAGGACCTCTATCTGAAATGATAGTCAAATGAAACCCATGCAACCTGACTATCTCATTAATGTAAAGCTTGGCATATTCCTCCACCGAATCTGTAATCTTGACCACCAAAAAGTGAGAAAACTTAGTCATTCTGTCAACTATCACCCAAATGGAGTCATGTTGTCTGCGAGTACGAGGTAACCCTGTAATGAAATCCATGTTGATCACTTCCCACTTCCAAGTAGGAATATCAAAATCTTGAATCATACCCCCTGATTTATGATGTTCTACCTTCACTTGTTGGCAGTTGGGGCACTTACTCACAAAGTCTGCTATATCCCTCTTCATGCCATTCCACCAAAAGACCTCACGCAGATAGCGGTACATCTTAGTGGCGCCTAGATGAGTAGAGTATCTGGAATTGTGGGCTTCTGCGAGAATATGCTATTTCAATTCACCCACATCAGGAACACACAATCTACCCTGATAGCGAAGTACACCATCTCCCCCTTGGGAGAAAACCTTCACTCTCTGATTGTGGACTACCCCCTTAAGTTCAAGCAAGATTGGATCACTGTCTTTCTTTTCCTTAACCTCTACGACCAAGGAAGATTCTGACCCATTCCGAACTGTGACACCATTATCTGTATGCTCATAAGGCGAACTCCCAAGCGAGCAAGCCTGTGAACATCCTTCGCTAGTTTTTTCCTTTTTTCCTCAACATGGGCTACACTACCCATAAATAGTCTGTTAAGAGCATCTGCTACTATATTCACCTTACCAAGATGGTAATGCACACTCATATCATAATCCTTAAGGAACTCAAGCCATCTCCTCTGGCGAAGATTCAACTCTTTCTGGGTGAACACATATTGAAGGCTCTTATGGTCAGTGAACACATCTACGTGAACACCATACAAGTAGTGCCTCCAAATCTTGAGTGCAAACACCACTACTTCAAGCTTGAGGTCATGAGTTGGATAGTTCTTCTCATGCACCTTAAGCTTTCTAGAAGCATAAGCTATAACCTTATCTTGCTGCATCAACACACAACCTAGGCCAACTCTGGATACATCACAATATATAACATTGCCGTTCGAACCCTCTGGTAGAGTCAAAACATGAGTTGTAGTCAACCTGGTTTTCAGTTCTGCGAAGATTTTCTCATAATCATCTGACCACTGAAACTTCACCTTTTTTCAGAGTCAACTTAGTCAATGGACAGGTTATAGATGAAAATCCTTCCACAAACCTTTTGTAATAACCCGCTAGACCCAAGAAACTTCTGATATCTGTAGGAGAGGTAGGTCTGGGCCATTGTTTCACTGCTTCTATTTTCTGAGAATCCACTCAGATCCCTTCACTGGATACTATATGCCCAAGAAAAGCGATAGATTGTAACCAAAACTCACATTTGCTAAACTTAGCGAATAACTGGCGATCACTGAGAGTTTGCAGGACAACCCTCAAATGAATTGCATGTTCTTCCTTATTCCTAGAGTAAATGAGGATATCATCAATAAAGACGATAACGAACAAGTCCAAGTACTACTTGAACACTTTGTTCATCAAATCCATGAAAGATGCAGGAGCATTGGTTAGTCCAAATGACATAACTACGAATTCATAATGACCATACCAAGTTCTGAAGGCTATTTTTGGAATGTCACTATCTCTGACTCTGAGCTGATGATAACCAGATCTGAGGTCTATCTTTGAGAAATGGCTAGCACCCTGAAGTTGGTCAAACAAGTCATCAAT
>JAJONZ010021679.1:0-12683 GCA_029582445.1 Solanum paucissectum
CAATAGTCAATACAAGGTACATACTCAAAATGGACTTTCACGTTAACATTGGTAGCCCAATATGGTAGAATTTACAGCAAGTACAATAGATATGCAAATGAAGACTGTTCAATGATCAATCACATCTCCTTTTAATTTTGATTTCAATGGTCATTTCCTCTCCTTTTTTTTTTTGGGGGGGTGGGGAGGGGGGTAAGCTTTTATTGATCATTTATTTATCCTGGGAGGTAAAATTTTATGTTCTCCTCTTTGTATTTTCCTTTGAGTAATAATATATATAGTAGGATTTATTCGAACTTCTCATCACCGTGGGAGGTGAAAGCCCAATCGAGCAGATGGCTTTATAAAAATAAAATATAAGACTGTTGGAGAAGCTATTGATCACTTTTAAAAAAAAAATTAAAAAAATGTGTGTGCTCTGCCAGAATAGGCATGGTCTAATCAAGAGTCCTGAATCAAAAGAACAAGAAAATTTGTCAAAATTTTTAAAAGGACAATAAAATTGATTTTAGAACGAAAAGAACAATTTTCTAGCAATCATGTTGTCTAATTAGGGTGGCAGAGCCTTGCAAGGCTGCTGCGCCTCGTGAGGCGCTGCGTTTTGCAGCTCATTAAAAAAAAAAAAATCATTTTGTATTTCTCGTAATTGATTGAGTTAGCTAGTTGACAAACTTAGTGATTAGTTTTCACCTAACCTGAACTTTTAAACTACACGTTGGCATTGTTTAAGTTTTCTTTTTTTTTTTGGTGAGGAGTCAATTTAAAAAAAATTATTTCATTTTTGTATTTATTGTAATTGATTGAGTTAGCTAGTTGACAAGCTTAGTGATTAATTTTCGCCTAACCTGAACTTTTAAACTACACGTTGGCATTGTTTAAGTTTTTTTTTTTTTTTTGGTGAGGAGTCAATTTAAAAAAAATTATTTCATTTTTGTATTTCTTGTAATTGATTGAGTTAGGTAGTTGACAAGCTTAGTGATTAATTTTCACCTAACCTGAACTTTTAAACTACACGTTGGCATTATTTAAGTTTTTTATTTTTTTGGTGACGAGTCAATTTTTTTTTTTAAATGTAGCCGCAAGAAATAAAGAATGATTTTTTAAAAAACTGGCCGCAAAAAGCAGATTTAGTGCGCCGTGCCTGCGCCTGGTAAGGCGCATTGAAATCTGTGATTTACGACTATCACCTTAATTTAGACAACGTCAATTTGATCAAAGTTGCTCTTTGAAATTTTTGACAATTTTTTCTTTTTTTTTGCTCTTTCGATTCCGGACTCGTCTAATCTAACTCCTAACTTGGTCGGACATTTGTAGGAATGTAATGTGTTGGTCACAGGAAATGCACTAATGCAGTGGGGGTCCCAAATAGGCAGCAGGAATCGGATGACATGACTTGTTGGTTCATTACACTATAGGATAATTTCATACACCCTTTAACCGCTCCATTAAAAAGCCAAATATTTCTTTCAACATTTATGGTCAAACACATTATCGAAACTTCACATAAAAATTACTTGCCAAAAATACTTTGGAATTGTTGCCAAAAGCTATCTAACATTAATGATACGTGTGGTTGTATCGACATTTATTTAATTAATTAAACATATACTTCTTCATTCATGTTTACTTGTCTATGATTAATTTGACACGCATCTTAAAAATTAATAAAATAATATATATATAAGAATTTAAGATCCACTTTGGGAACATGATTTAGTGGAAAATGGAAGCCACACAAACCAAAATACTTTTTTTCTTTTGTAGTGCAATACATTGCCGGGCCAAGGAGAAGCAGTGCATGATCAACAAAAATGCTTCCATTAATATTAAACTAATTAAATTCCCCGCGCATCGTGTGGTGTGAAATTAGTGTATTTATAAACAATTTTTTCAAAAAAATTAATCGAGATTATAATCATAACTTTCATAAGGCATACATGTAAAAGTTATGTAAGCAAATGTAAGGAAAATATTTATTATATACGAAAATAAGATTTAAAAATTACTCCAAGATATAATTGTAGTTTTATTATACTCAATAGTAGGATTAAAATATGTAACGCAAGTCCTTACACCTTCGCTCTTGTTTAAATGTTATTCATGAAAATTTGTCCGCACTTAGCGATCATAAAATGAATCATCATTGATAGACAATGTGTAAGGAGAAAATCCTTATGAAAATGTAAGACACTTGAATATTTTCTGCAGTCCAAATATTCGTATTGAAGTGTGAATTTGAGAAGCAAGCAAGCCTAGAAATCCAAAAAACTTGAGACGATTTTGTTTGAAATTCGGCCTAAAAAACTTCATATATTTTTGTCTGAAGTTGAATTATGGAGCGGTTAAAATAAAGTAGGACATCATGATGTTATTTGAAAATGTATTTTTACTAATTGCAAGATTGATGATAATTATTGCTCTCTCTAAATATCCACAAGTCTGAGGCTACTAGAATTGATTTCACTCATCTGAAGGAGAATCAATATGATTCACTTCGTTAAGGTTTTGATACTTGTAATACCAAGCACATGTTACATAGTAACCAAAGTTCACTACTCCCCCTATAACTAATATCCAGCCTTCCATTATTTATGTTACCTGGTAACCATGTACTTGTCTTTCTAACAACATCAATTAGAGCAGTAGCCAAGTAAAATGATATACCAAGAATCACGGAAAATCATTGTGGTCGCATTGTTCTTTAAGGTTATTGGGAACTCTTGGTAGTACAAAGATACTTGTCCAGGATATATTGAAATGCCTCCGCGATACCATTAAGTGCTAATTGTGGCACAAGCCATAAAACTGACATTGCCACAATATTATAACCTTCATTTGATTTTGCTACATTTAGCCTCGTTGACTCGACTAAGGCTGAGACAACCATGCTCAAAAAATTGAGCACGTGTCCAATCCCAATTCTCTGGAGAGGTGCAAGTGATTTGCCTGTCAAATTCTTCCACGTAGGTAAAACAAATTTATCGAACAGAGCGAGGAGTAGAGCAGTAGATATGAGGACAAAAACGAATACGGATCCAGCTGGGATTTGGAAATTGGGTCCATTGCTAAGGCTTGAAGGATTGACAAACTAAATAGCACGCCAACTGTTGTGCCAAGAAAAAAACTACTTGACCAAAGTGGTGTAAGATTTTAATTAAGGCTTTGAAATCTTCTACTTCTTGTACTGAACAAAGTCTCCATCGATTAGTTGTTGAACCATCTGATTCCTTCACTTATAATAGCGGCATGGTTCAAACACCTGCATCATATATAAGCAACTTCGAAAGTTAATGATACACGCAAGCAGATCCCATAACATTGTTATCATGCAAAAGATACTCTATGTAAAGCAAGTGCACGTGTGCCCAACTTATCACTAAATATGGAACTTAATTGCTATATATTTGTAACACTTAATTCACAAAAATGTCCGTTCCCTGATAATTTTAAAAAAGACACATAGCTTAAATTTATAATAGAAAACCAAGCATCCCTGGAAGAAATCCTGACTAGTGGATGGGAGTTCAACATGTCTTTTGGTAATACTAGCAACAACAACACGAGCCAAGCTGGTGAATGGACTCCCTTTTGGCTTAAATTTAGCGTAAAATCTGCTTCCCATTAGGAAAATGGTCGAACCAAGTACATTAGCTGCTACACAAATGAAAAATCCAGCCTTCCAGCTTACGTTATCTTCAACATACACAATAGCTGTTGATGCTATAACAGAAGCAGAATACTAAAAAAAGAAGAACAAATTGAAGAAAATTCCTTGATCTCTTGGTTTATCAGCTAGTTGATCGGCTCCAATCGTCGAAAGGGTTGATCGGGTACCACCACTACCCAATGTTGCTAGAACAATGGCTGCATAGAGTACTACATATTGAACTTTTGGTTTAGGGGTACATAAGGTTGACCCAACTTCACAGGGTTTAGGCCTTAAAGAATCAACTGTAGCTGTTAAAGCTAAAAGGATTGAGCCCTACAAGTATAGAAAAAAAAATGGTTCTATAAATATACAATTATGTCATACAATGATTGAATACAAGTGTAGAATAAAAGTTACTTTTTTAAGTCAATCTCATATCCAACCGTCAACAACTTCCTAATGGTGCTAAAGTAGCCTTCCTCGTGGACAAGAGATTAGTCATTAATTAGTATAAGGTAAATAATTGATAAGATAAATGGTTTAGTTAGTTAGTGATAAGTGCTTACGTTCCTAGATGTTTTGATGATCTCTTCACAAGTGTAGGGACCTAATCCTCTGCAGAGTATGAAAACTCGTCCAGTTGTCAAAATGTTGTACAGCTGTAAAAGTTGTCTGCGTCAGAAAGTTGGTGAAGTTGCAGAGTACTCCACCAATCAGAAGCGACGAGGTTAATTGTTCATTGGATAATAACTTTTCATGTCTAAATATATCCAAGAAAAAACAACAATATTATTCATTCATTTAAAGAGAGAGATTTCCAAGCTTTAAGAATAATAAGGGACCTGATAGAAGTTCTTCTATTGCTTTCTGTACCAACTGTATTGTGTTTGCTTGTAATTGTGCTTACATTGTAGGATTCGTTTTGTTGTGATAAGAAACGGTTCTACTTGTGTGAATCATTGTAAGAACTAGGTTAAGGGTAACTTAGTTTCTTACTCTAAAGTCTAAATCATCTAGGAGCTAGTTGATTTAGTGGGCGGTGTGGTATCCGCTTAGCAAAGTCTAAGTTATCTATGGGTGATAACTTAGTGGGCAGTGTTGTATCTTTTCTGGCTCATCTAAGTAATAGGAGGTATTGCTTAGAGTTGGGATTAGCAGGCTAATCTCGGTTTGTAACTGACTTTTACTTTTGCTTGTGAAGATTAGTGAAAAATAATTCTAAAAGTCCTGGCAGGCCAGGTCGTGGTTTTACTCCCTTGAGCAAGGAGGTTTCCACGTGAACTCTCTTGTCAATTTTTACTTTTCAGCACTTGTTCTTTACTCTTTTAATTTCAACTGTGCTGAGGACCTGGTCCCATTGATACTGGTGAAAGCATACAATATTCCAACAAGTGGTATCAGAGCTTGACTTTTCGTTTTGGTTAACACCAAGAAAAGAAAAGATCCCGAAGGAATGTCAGCTTCACCCAATATGGAAGAAGGTCAGTCATCTACCAGACCACCCCACTTTAATAGACAATACTATGGGTGGTGAAAGAATCGCATGCATAACTATATCAATGCTGAAGACATTGAGCTGTGGGATGTAATCCTCGACGGACCATATATTCCCACAAAGGAAGTGAAAGACGAAGAACTCACTACAATAGTTGTCAAAACTAGAAAAGAGTACAATGAGATGGACAAGAAAAAGATTTTAGTGTGTGGGATTGGATCCGATGAGTACAATAAAATTTCTGCTTGTGAATCAGCCAAAGAGATATGGGTCTGTCTCCAAACAGCCCATGAGGGAACACAACGAGTAAAAGAGTCTAAGGTCGATATGCTTACGACTCAATATGAGAATTTTTGTATGAAGGAATGTGAAACTATCTTTGAAATGAACTCAAGATTCACTTTCATCACCAAGGAACTAAGGTGCTTAGGTGAGCCCATTCCCTTAAGCAAACAAGTTTGCAAGATTCTCAAGGTTCTTACCAAGTCATGGGAAAGTAAAGTTGACGCTATAACAGAGGCAAAAGATCTAAAGACACTTGCCATGGATGAGATTATTGAAAATCTCCAGACCTACGAGCTGAACAAAAAGCAGGGGACAAGCATGAAAGAGGAAAAGAAGGAGAAATTTATTGCTCTGAAAAACCTCACAAAATAATGCGACTGAGGAGGAGGATGAAATGGCCTATGCTACTAAAAGGTTTCAGAAAATCATGAAGAAACATGACATCTTTCAAAAGAAGACTTTGACCAGCAAAGCAGCAAATGCAAATGACCTTTGTCATAAATGTGGCAAACCTGATCATTTTATGAGGGATTGTCCCAGCCAGAAGCAGGAAACTCAAGACTTCAGACCTCGCAAGAGGGACCTGGTCCCAAACCATGCTCAGAGAAATGCTCATGATGATCAACTGGTAAGAAAAACCTTGGCTGTTTGGGGAAATGATTCAAGTGAGTCAGAAGAAGATACAAAAAGTCATGAAGATGTTTCAATGATGGCTATTGAAGATGATGAAAATGTCTTCAACTCCATTTTCTCTTTAATGGCTAAATCTGATGATGAAGAGGATCAAAATGAGGTAACTCTTTTCGATCTTAAAGATGATTCAGACTCTCTTCCCATTAAAAATTTGAGAAAACTTGCCGCTCTATTAATTGACTCAGTTGATGAACTGACCTCTAAAATTTTGATGATAAGTAAAAAGTTGAGTCTGTGTGAAGATGAAAACTCGATTCTTAATGCTCAAATGTCTGAACTGAGTATCAGGATAGGTATCCTCGAGACTGATAGTCTGGAACCCAGTGAGGGACCTGGTACCACTAAAGGGGGGAGGCAAAAACTCAGTGACTTTGAGGTTGAACTAGAAGAAAAACTTCAGACCTCTGAGTCCAAGTTAGTTGCCTCCTTAGAAAGAAACTCTTGGCTAATGAAGGATCTATGTAAGATCAATGAAGAACTGAACCACTCTCTAAAATGGACTGACTCGTCTACAATTATCACGAACTTAGCAAGTCAACAGTTCAACAGCAGAAAATGATTAGGTTGTAGACAGATAAAGCCTTCTTACAATCCATAAAGTAAATATGTATCTGTCTCAGACAACCTCTTGTGTACCCATTGTGGTAAAAATGGTTATCTGAAAGAGAGGTGTGAGAAGCTGATGAGAGTAAAAGAAAATCAGGAGATGTTTCTTAAGTCAAGAAAAGTTGTTGATAAAAAGAAAAGGGTACATGGTCCTGGTTACCATTTTAGCAAGAACATTTTACCTCCATGGACAGGAAGGTTTCTCATTAAACCTTTTGATAGTTTTTGGGAACTCCGTTTGAAGTGGGTTCCTAAGTCATATAAGTAATTCATGTGCAGAATAGAGGGAGAAGTCAATGCTGGAACATGGATAGTGGATGCTCAAGGCATATGACTAGAAATACTCTAAACTTCCTCTCTTTGGAAGCACACCAAGGTGGTGGTGTGTCATTTAGCGGTGGAAAGAAAGGTATTATTCTTGGCATTGGCAAGATAGGAAGAACTTCAGATCATTCCATAGACAGTGTACACTATGTGGATGGTCTGAAGTTTAATCTCTTAGTGTGTCTCAAATTTGCCACAAGGGAAATAAAGTCAAAGTTCATGTCTGAAGGGTGTGTGGTTACAAATTGTGCAACTAAGAAAATTGTGATATATGCAAAAAGAGTCAAGAATATGTATGTTGTTGATCTTGATTCTATTAAAGGAGACAACTTGTCATGTCTGAGTGCTCAAACTGATGATGCAAATCTTTGGCATAGACGACTGGATCATGTAAGTACCTCTTTACTTAACAAGCTTGTTTCAAGGGACCTGGTCCGCGGATTACCAAAGCTGAAATTTTCAAATGATAAAGTCTGTGACGCATGTGCAAGAGGAAAACTAACACGATCATCCTTCAAAGCTAAAAAGAGAGTGAGCACAACCAGACCTTTGGAGCTTCTCCACATAGATCTATGTAGACCTGTCAGAATTCAAAGCAGAGGAGGTAAGAAGTATATTCTTGTAGTTGTTGATGATTTCTCCAGGTACACTTGGAATATGTTTCTGAGGAAAAAGGACGAGACTGCTGGAATTTTGATCTCCTTTGCCAAAGCTATTCAACTGAAGGTCAACTCCAAAATTACAAGTATCTGATCTGATCATGGCACAGATTTTGAAAACTTTCATTTTGAAAGTTTTTATGCTGAAAATGGAATAAATCACAACTTTTCTGCACTAAGAACTCCTCAGCAAAATGAAGTGGTTGAAAGGAAGAACAGAACATTGGTTGATATTGTAAGAACTATGCTAATTGACTCAGGGCTTGCTATGAACTTCTGGGCAGAAACTTTCAACACAGCATGCTATGTCACAAATATGTGCCTTATCAGGTCTATGTTGAAGAAGACTCCTTATGAATTGCTGAACAACAGAAGCCTTCAATTTCCCACCTTAAGCCATTTGGATGAAAATGTTTTGAACTAAATAATGGAAAAGATGATCTAGGTAAGTTTGATGCCAGGAGTGATTAAGGTGTGCTTGTGGGATACTCTTTCACTAGAAAATCATACATAGTGTTCAACAAAAAGAACTTTTTGTGTTGAAGAGAGCATTCATGTGACATTTGATGAATCTGAGAAAAATAATGATCACATAGGAGATAATGAGATTGAGGAGCTGATCAAGGAAAGAGAAAACAAGGACAACCTAAACCCTTGAAACAAACAAGTCACAAAGGAAATTATTGCTGATCCCACATGAGTACCTGGTCCCTCTGATACTACTCAGGAGGTTCCACATCAAAATCATGAAGATAATGATGTTGAATCTAATGCTGAAACTGAAGTAGAGTCAGTCAGAAAGTCAGAATGAAAACATCAATCCTTACATCCATTGGACAATCTGATTTCCCCACTTGACTCTGGAATTCAAACTAGATCCAGGACAATAAATCTAGTTGCTTATTCAGCCTTTATGTCATCTATTGAACCAAAGAGCATCAATGATGCTTTACAGGATGCAGACTGGGTAACATCCATGCAGGAGGAACTGAATCAGTTTAAGAGGAACAGAGTGTGGCACCTGGTCCCCCGACCCCTCAACAGAACTTTCATTGGGACTAGGTGGGTTTCAGAAATAAGCTTGATGAGCCTGAAACCATTACAAGAAACAAGTCAAGGCTTGTAGTGCAGGGTTACAACCAAGAGGAAAGGAGTTGTTGATTATGCAGGTTTATGTGGATGATATCATTTTTGGAGCCACTACATATTTACTTTGCAAAGGAATTTGCTGATTTAATGAGCAGTGAGTTTGAAATAAGCATGACGGGAAAACTCACTTTCTTCTTAGGCCTAGAAATCAAACAGTCCGTTCAGGGTACATCTATATGTCAATAGAAATACATCAAGGAACTGCTTTGAAAGTTCAATCTGATTGAGGCAAAAGTTCTTGACACTCCCATGAGCACAAGCGTGAAGCTTGACTTGGATGAAGATGGAGTTGAGATGCTGACTATGCAGGCTTTCTTGTGGATCGAAAGAGTATATCAGGCATGGCACATTTTCTTGGATCATCATTGATTTTCTGAGGGACAATGTTGAGAAGAAAAATGTGGTGATGAAATTCTGTAAAACGAAAGATCAGCTGGCTGACATCTTTACAAAGGCACTGAGTAAATAATCCTATATTAAGAACAGGATGAGGCTGGGGATGCACAAGATTACCTGATTCCTTAACAAGTTTGCACAAAAATATTTTATTTTTGATTATGGTAAGGAGGGCATGTATCTATACATATATTAATGCTTGTCATAAAAGAATTCACTTTTTGTACCTTAATGCACCTACACTCATGGTGTGTCAAGCTGAAGGGACGATTTAATCACACTAGGCAGGGTTGCAGATTGAAACGAGGACCTGGTCCTCATAAGGTTAGTATCACTTATACTACACTGTCTAACTGTCAACATCACTGCCACGTGTCCTCACCCATTCATTGCGTCAGTTTCAGATGTCTTTTCATTTTTAAACCAAAGGTGACTACTGTCAGGGACGTCAAAATTCTTTTAGATGTGGAGACACTGGTATTATTTTGGGTGTACTAGTAAAGAGAGTGTGATCAATTGAAGGGTGTAAACCTTCCAGTGGGTTTTCAACAAGGGCCACCAAGCATAGAGAAATAAAACTTGCTGGGGTTCCAGAGAAGTTTCTTAAGAGAGAGTATCAGATACTCTTTGAGTTCATAAACAAAGTGCTAGTCCCTCGAACTGAGAAAAGAACAGTAGCATCTGCTGTTGATTTATTTCTCATGGAGAAATTGGATGAACATTCATATGTGGTTTAATCATCTCTTTTTGTTTTCATACGCATGTTCTGTGTGGCCCGTGGACCTGAATTCTTCATTGCCTTGCATTTAACTTGAATATGTTTACTGCTTCACCTTTTCAATGATGTCAAAAGGGGGAAATTGTTGTAAAGTTGGCTGTGGAATAAGGGGAATTGAACTAATGGGGAACTGTGGTTGTTAGGGGCACTGAACTAAGGGGGAACTATGGTTGTTACTGGTGCACTAACAAATGGGAAATTTGTTATGTATTCGAATAAATGTTTGTTCACTCACGTGAGGAGTTATGCATGTTGTTTGTCATCATCAAAAAATAGGAAATTATAAGTGCTTACGTTCCTAGATGTTTTGATGATCTTCTCACAAATGCAGGGACCTGGTCCTCTGCAGAGTATGAAAACTCGTCCAGTTGTTAAAATGTTGTACATCTGTAAAAGTTGTCTGCGTCAGAAAGTTGGTGAAGCTGCAGAGTACTCCACCAATCAGAAGCGACGAGGTTGCTTGTTCATTGGATAATAACTTTTCATGTCTAAATATATCCAAGAAAAACAACAATATTATCCATTCATTCAAAGAGAGAGATTTCCAAGCTTCAAGAACAACAAGGGACCTGATAGAAGTTCTTCTATTACTTTCTGTACCAGCTGTATTGTGTTTGCTTGTAATCGTTCTTACATTGTAGGATTCATTTCGTTGTGATAAGAAACGTTTCAACTTGTGTGAATCATTGTAAGAACTAGGTTAAGGGTAACTTAGTTTCTTACTCTAAAGTCTAAATCATCTAGGAGCTAGTTGATTTAGTGGGCGGTGTGGTATCCGCTTAGCAAAGTCTAAGTTATCTAGGGGTGATAGCTTAGTGGGCAGTGTTGTATCTGCTCTGGCTCATCTAAGTAATAGGAGGTATTGCTTAGAGTTGGGATTAGCAGGCTAATCTCGATTTGTAACTGGCTTTTACTTTTGCTTGTGAAGATTAGTGAAAAACAGTTCTAAAAGTCCTGGCAGGCCAGGTCGTGAATTTACTCCCTTGAGCAAGAAGGTTTCCATGTAAACTCTCTTGTCAATCTTTAGTTTTCAGCACTTGTTCTTTACTATTTTAGTTTAAACTGTGTTGAGGACCTGGTCCCATTGATACTGATGGAAGCATACATTCCTTAGGCCAACTCTCGTATAAAAGTTGAATCAACAATTAATAATATGTTCTTGATGTAAGTTTATTCTTTTCTATACTTGTGTTGTAATTATACTTTTTCGAATGAAATACAACACCCCCAATCCAGCCTCCGGTTCTTCTTGGTAATTGTGCCACTGATGGAGCTTCCATGGTTCAAAAAAAAAAAAATAAATAATAAGTTCAAACTTTTGCGAGAGCACTTATATATACATTATATCAACTCAAAAAAATCTCAATTAGGGAGATAATATCTCAGAGGGTCACTCAACTTTGAATAGTTCATTTAGAAAGTCATTCAACTTTATTTTATAACTCAAAAATCACTCAACTATTGATGTTTCACTTAGAAATTCACACAACTATTTATATTTCACTTAGAAAGTCACTTAATCAATTTAAATAATTTTTTCATTAAATTTTGTAAAAATATAAAAAATAATTAAACTATTTTAAAAAAAATAAGATGCTTATTTTAATTATTATATTGATTTTTTTTGAAATATAGATTTTGTTTTTACCTTTTTTTTTTTTTAAAAAGGTAGTAGAAGATCGTTACTGTCCGTTTTTTTTATTATTTCTTATCAATTCCAATCTTTCTTTTTCGATAATTTTTTAACAATTTATTTCTAGTTTACAATTACTAAAACCGGAAAGTGTTTTTTTTTTTGGGGGGGAGGGGGGTTGCTACTCTACGTTGTTTTAGAAAAATTACAATTAAATAATTAGAGTGGATTAATAAGATAATTAAAATAGTTTATCTTATTATTTCTTTAAAAATAGTTTAAGATAAAATTTAATGAAAAAAATTATTTAAATTGATTGAGAGACTTTCTAAGTAAAATATAAATAGTTGATGACTTTCTAAATGAAATATCAATAGTTGAGTGACTTTTGACTTATAAAACAAAGTTGAGTGAGTTTCTGTCACGACCCGATTTCTCGAGTCATGATGGCACCTACTATACCCTACCAGTAGGTAAGCCAACCCGTAACCCAGAACATCAAGCAATGAGCAAAAAGGCAAAAACTAGCGAAAACAATAATCTAAACAGGGAAAACAAGGAGGAAGCAACCCAAAATAAATATATACAGAAATCCCTCCCAGAACCTGGAAGTCACTAGTACAGAGCTATCTAATAAAGAGTACAAGTCCCAAAAGTGGACCACAACAGAGCGTGTCTCAAAGGCAACAAGACTAGCTAAACAAAAGAAGGAGACAGAACAAACCCCAAAACGCCAAGTGCTCGCCCTAGTCTCCGAATCACAGCTGCAAAAGAAGGCTGGAACTAATCACCGCTGGTAACTGGTACTGGGACCTGCATCACAAAATAGATGCAGAGCGTAGCATGAGTACCAACACAACATGTACTCAGTAGGCATCATAGGCCGACTGAGCAAAAAGGGTAAGAACAATAAGAAATGATAGAATCTAGACACAGAGAGGTCAAAGCGGATAAGAAAAGAAAGCACACGAGCATACCAGAAACAAACTAAGTACAACTAAACTAAACCTAACTGG
>JAJONZ010021680.1:0-11285 GCA_029582445.1 Solanum paucissectum
TTTTCTCTTGAAAAACATCCATTATATAGAAGAATCTATTTAGTTGATTATATTTAAATAAAAAATTAATTATAATTTTTTGAATCTACGCTTAATTAATTACTATGTTTTATTAAATTTGTATTACAAACTAATTAAGTATAATCTTAAGTAGATAAGATAGACATTTGTAGTTATTATTAATGAGAAATTTAATTGTCTTCTTCAATAAAGAGATTTATTTTAAGCGAAAAAAATAATTTTTCAAAGGTATGCATTGGTACATTGTGTACATAATTGAGTTCGGGAAGGGGTAGAGGAAGGAGTGTAGGTTATATATATATATATATATATGTATGTAGAGCATAATTTGTATGGTATAGTAATGAAAACAATATTAATGTATAAAAACTAAATTAAAATATTTAATGTATAAAAATGAAACTATAATTTTTTTAATTAACTGAACAATATTTTTTTTTTAAATAAATAGAATGAACTATACACACATAAATATACACAAAAATACTTTTATTTCCCTTGGTAGCCAAAAAGTTAGTATTTTAATAGTTCAAGGAGTTTGAGAAATAGAAAAAAGTTACTTTTGTTTTGGAGGGAAAAGTATGATGGAATAAATGCAAAAATTGAAATAAGGATATTATAGTCTTTTTGCTTTTCTGGCCAAATTCTGGCCAATTTTTTCTGACTATTTAGCATTTTTCTTAATTTAAAAAACATTTAAACAATTAATACTACTTAAAAGTTAACAATTAAATAAAAAGAACCTCTAAAAAGCAATTAATTTTTTTCTTACTCTACCACATCCCTCACCCAGTACCCTAACCCCACTCCTCACTCTCCAATTATTTTTAAAAGTTTTTAAAAAGATATTTTATATCCCACATCACCATCTACCCCGAGTTACCCCACTCCAAACCCTAACCCCCCCCCCCCACCTCTAAAAAATTATTTAAAATTACTACTAAAATGAAATTATATTTTTCTTACCCCATTTCTCATATACCCTTCTCCCCATCCCACCCCACCACCAAAAAAATATTTTTTTTTTGTTGGGAGTGAGTAGGTAGTGAGATGTGGGGTTGGGGTGATAAATTTATTTTAACTTTTTTAAAAGAACAAAGAATATTTTTTCTTCTTTAATTGCTAAATTTTTAGCATTTAATTATTTAAATATTTACTTTATTATATATATATAAATATAATCATTATTTTTTCAGTAAGTGTCAAGTCTGAATATAACAAGTAAAATGAAGGTAAGTAGTAATAATGGAGTCCGGAGCCTAAAGGGCAAAAAAATTTAACAAAAATTTCAAAAGGGCACATCAAATTTTTTTCTAACAAAAAGGGCAAAATCGCTACTGATGTAGCGATATTGTTTGATGCCGTTAACAGATCAAAATCGCTGACAGGGCAACGATTTTGTCCAACTTTTTTTTTTCCAGAATATCGCTGCCCGTGCAGCGTTTTTGCGATTTATTTTTAAAAAAAATTAAAATAGCTGCTATGGCAGCGTTTTTATAAGAACAAATTTATTTTCATTTTTTCGGAAAATCGCTGCCTTGACAGCGATATTCCTAGAAATTTATTTTCTTTTGATTTTTTGTTTTTTTGAAATTTCTGTCAATCAACATCTAATTGTAAATTTATTTTTATTTTTTTTAAATCGCTACCTTGGCAGCGATTTTGGTGGATTTTTTTTTCCAGAAAATCACTGCCCGTGTAGCATTTTTGCGATTTAAAAAAAAATATTAAAATTGCTGCTATGGCAGTGTTATTTTAAAAACAAATTTATTTTATTTTTTTGGAAATCGCTGCCTTGGCAGCGATTTTCGTTTTTTTTTTTTTTAAGTCGCTGCTGTTGCAGCTTTATTATAAATTTTGTGGAATTTTTTTTTTTCATGAAATTTATAATAACGCTGCAACAACAGCGATTTAAAAAAAAAAAAAAACATTAACGAAATCGCTGACAAGGCAACGATTTCCAAAAAAATAAAATAAATTTATTTTTATAAAAACGCTGCCATAGCAGCAGTTTTAATTTTTTTTAAAGAAAATCGTAAAATCGCTGCACGGGCAGCGATTTTCTGAAAAAATATAAAATAAAAATTATTACAATTAGATGTTGACTAGCGGGCAGCGATTTTGCGAAAAAATAAAAAATAATTTACAATTAGATGTTGACTAGTTGACAGAATTTTTTTAAAAAAAGAAATCAAAAGAAAAAAAATTCTACCAAAATCACTGCTATGGCAGCGATTTTTCTTTTTAAAAAAAAAACTAGTTCCACCAAAATCGCTTTCAAGGGCAGCGATTTTCCGAAAAAAGAAAATAAATTTGTTCTTATAAAAATGCTGCCATACCAGTGATTTTAATTTTTTTTTAAATCGCAAAAACGCTGCACAGGCAGCGATTTTCTGAAAACAAAAAAAAGTTGGACAAAATCGCTGACATGGCAGCGATTTTGATCTATTAACGGCGTCAAACAAAAGCGTTACGTCAGTAGCGATTTTGCCCTTTTGATTAGAAAAAAATTTGACATGCCATTTTAAAATTTTTGTCAATTTTTTTTTTGTCCTTTAAGTTCCGGACTCTAGAGTATTGAAAAGTCAAATTAAATAGAAAGGGAGAAAATAAGCGTCAGACTAGACTACTATGCTTCAAAATGAAAGACGGTTCGTACACTGTTATACGACTCAAAAACTTCTCTACATATATAATCTTCCAATAATTATAATATAAACTCAGTCATAACAATATGAATATGATCAAAGTTGACGCAGCGGGTGGAAATGGGGGAACCATTTGGGATGAAAAGGGACGTGACCAAGTTGCTGGCATTTATATTTACTACACTGATGGCTTAGTTTTAGCATTTCAGTTCCTGTTTTATGAAAATGGCGATTTTGTTAAGTCAGACAGGCATGGTACTACTACTCATGATTATTGTTATGAATCTTACGCTGCAGTTATCTTTGATTATCCGTCAGAATATCTTACTTCGATAACTGGTTCTATGAGCCCATATCCTCTATCAAATTTGAGTTCAATAAAATTTGTTACCAACAAGGGTTCTTATGGACCATTTGCGAGCCTTGATAATTCTGATTACAAACAATTCAACTTTTTGATAGGACGTGGTTTATTTGGGGGGTTTTATGGCACCACAGAATACAACGGCATTGAGAGTTTTGGAATCTATATCAAGATTAACTCATCTTCTAGAGGTTTGTTGTTGGATTTATAGGCAAAAATATGAGGCATGCATGTGTGCTCTGGTTGATTTAGATTCGCATCTCGTTTCAAGTGTTGATTGTATTTTGCTTTAAAACAAGTGTTTTTACTATCTATATTTATTTTTACCTTGAGATGTGCTACCTATGATTGCGTTTTGTATTTCCGCTTCTTTTTTTTTTTGTGATTAACGTTTTATTCTATATATAAACTTTTTTTATATCCCAATCTCCTTAATTTTTTAACAAAATCATAAGTTTCTTTTTTTAATTATTTATAAGGATAAAATAGAAAAAACACAACAAACAACTCTTATTTAAAAAAATAAAGAAGTTAATATTTCAAAATGTGGTTCAACTTCAATAATTAATTTAGCAAAATCATTAAATTTTATTTTGTATAAATAAAATCACTTTTAACTTATCAACCATAGCTAATTAACTTAGTTGAACAAACTAGTTTTGTCTCTACTCTATGGTCATGTAACAATTTGGTATGACAACCTCAATCTTGTAATATTCGCTCAGCAACCATCAAAGGTGGTAACTAAATAAAAAAAATACTAAATTTCTCATTAAATAAAATTTGACATTCAATTTTTGGAGTATTTCTTTCCAATTTTCATATTGTGTTGGGAGCACTTTTCTCCCACTCTTATTGATGTACTTTGTTAATTTCGAATTTTGAAAATATTAAATAAATCAATACTCTTTTAGTGTACTTTACTCGTTTATTATATTAAAAAAATATTTAATTAACCTTTATTTATTTAATGTAGAAAACGTATGAGTTAGTAATCGAATTCTCAATGCATTAAATTTAGGAAAAATGACCTAAATACTTATTTTATTATATTTTCTAAAACTCCGTATCATTTGAAAAATTTACAAAAATCTCTACTTTACGCAATGTATCAGTCGGATATATAAAGTAATGTATCGGTCAGATACATCACTTTATGATGTATCAATTGGATACATTATTCTACACGATGTATACAGACGTACGTAATGTATCACAACGTTGAGTGATGTATCCAAAACCGAAATGCGATGTATCAGGATGTTGAGGAATGTATCCGAAATTGAGAATGTATCGGGACATTTTGAGATATATTCGAATTTCACCAAATTTAAGGGATTTTTGTAATTTAAAAAAAGAGTAGAAATAAAATGTGATTAACTCTGACATAACGTTTCTAAGATCAAAATCATGATATATGGAAGTTTGAATGACAAACATTAGGTGATTTACTCTTTTGGACACATCTCAAACTATTATACATCTTTGCCATGCTATCTTGTACAAAGTGAAACAAACCCGATTTTCAATACAAACACTGATATATATTGCTATCACTGAATATAAGTTACAACGTATAATACGCTCAACAAAGTAATAACATGCTAACTAAGGACAGATTAACATAGAAGAAGGTAACTAGAAGGGGATGAGATACTAGAACAGGGAAAGGGGATGAGAGATGACTGAAAGCCAAAGCTTCTACATAATTTGCATAACCGTTCTTCTAACTCCTAGTCCTTTTTAACAAAGTATAAATGGGTCTGGATCCCAAATAAAACTCTCTAATAGCCCGTAGGCCCTTACTGGGTCAATTTGATTCATAACAATACTCTCATCCTCAAAAAGAACCTTGTCCTCAAGGTTCATGTGAGTGAACTTCATTCGGCAGCTTGGAGTATTATAATTGCCTTGGCTGCTATAGGTGAAAACCAGTATGATGATTTATTGTCAGCTTTGAGGATTGCAGAATTAACTCCATCATTCTTGCTTAGCTTCTGAACCTTCATCACTTTGTACAAGATAGCATGGCAAAGATGTATAATAGTTTGAGATGTGTCCAAAAGAGTAAACCATCTAATGATGTCATTCAAACTTCCATATATCATGATTTTGATCTTAGAAACGTTACTGGCAGCAACACAAGGAACAAGTGACATATTAACTAACAGAAACTCATTGATATAGGTAACAAATTATGCGATGTCTTCGCTCCATTCGTTTTCAACATCAATTCATTTTCTATCAATTGATATATGATGCAAATGATACTTCTTCACATACTCCAACCCGTCAAAGCTAAAATTGTCCACCTTCAAATACCGACGAACAATTTTAGAAGTTCTTTCTTTCCCATGTCTCTCTATTGCAATTAAGCCATAATGTAATCTATGGAGCACAACCAAATCTACCCTCTCAATGGCACCATAAATTGTGTAACCAGTAAGATGCACAACTTGAAGCTTCACCTTATATCTATTTCATAACTTTAGTACCTTCCACTGCATTTTACTACTTAAATTTGCAGCGTATAGATGAACAATTGTCTTGGAATCAACCTCACCAATTATGACAAGCCCATCGAAGTCAACTTTCGATTCTATTTCAACAGATTTCTCAATTTGGGCTAGAAAATTCAATAATAAAACAGAGAAAGGTGGCTTTGGAAGTGGTCGTGGCAGCCGAGGTTGAAAAGTTTGTACCCAAAGAGAGACCACGAAATGATTTAACACACTGTCACCACAATCAAGAAACTGACCAGGAATAAAGTGAATATGTCGCGAAACAGTCCTTGATTTATGAATTAGACCAAACATAGCACACAAGAGTTTAACAACTCTATTGACCGGAATATTTGGTGACTGCTTGGAGTAACTTCCAACAAATTCTTGAAGCATTCTCCGCACTTTCTCCTCCATAACATTCTTTCTCGATTTAGACAATAAGAAATCATAAATATTTCTCATTTGCCCAGTATCTACCCAGTTGCAAGAATTTCTCAAGGTTGATATAATAAACTTATCCTGATTCAAGTCACTCGAGGCAACACAAAATACCAAATTATACATAGTAAGTAAACTAGAGCCAGGATCAAATGAAAACTCTAAGCCAAATTGATCAGGTGGAAAAAGATTCAAAATCAAAAGAATCGCATCATGGCCAAGTCTACTGGTTATACCTCTAGTTATAAGGTTGGGATAACTGCAAGTTGAAGGAATTGAAGACATCTTCTTCCAGCATTGAGCAAGCCCGAGTCCATGTTGAGAGTAAACCTTTCCATTTCTGATGGTAACAATTTCTTTTTCATCATTCTTGTCTTCACTTTTAACATCATTTTCACAATCAATTGCCTCAGCAGTAGGAGGGACAAAATATGCCAGATCATTAGGGAAAAATGCCTCAGTTGTATCTCCTATTGTCAACTTACACACCTTGTCGGGATCCTCAACTTCAAGTTGACTAACATTACAGGATATATCAATGGAATTTACATTTGTGGGTCTTTCAGACAAGTCATCAAACACCTTGGGCGCATTGATTTTGTTGTTGCCTTCAGATTGCTCGTCACAGCATTGCGACAAAGGTGAGTTGATTATATCGTTCCATTGCGGAGAAACATATGCAATTTCCGACGTGAGTACATTAAAGTCGCCATATTCCGACGAGACATCCTTAAAACGACTTTGGTAGTCAATCACGGAGGTTACCTGATTATTGAGCAAGTGACATCTTTATGATTCAAGATGTTGTTTACGAAATCGAATCATTACCTTTGCTTTAAGGTGTTTTCAATCTGCCAATTGTTTGTTCCGAAAAAGCCATTGATACCACTCCAATGCTTCCCCATCGAGATACAATGACGCGAGAGATAACTTATACTTTTCTGCGATTTCATAGAATTCAAAGTAGTGTTCTGCCTGGAAAATTCATGCCTCTAGATTATCACCACAGAACCATCCAAAGTTTATGGATGCGTACTTATGACGAAACATCGGTGGTGCTGAAGACGGATCTCTATTCTCATACATCGGAACTTTGTTTTGGGGCCTAACAATTGCAAATTTTCCAACCAACCCCTGTAATATTGAACGAATTTCAGACATCTCCTTTGACCACAAATCCTTCCTGGGGTTAATCAAATCATAAGGAGTTCGTAATTTTTGGTCCTCTATTGAAGACCTCTCAATGAAAGCACCAATGAAACAAACCCGATTTTCAATACAAACACTGATATATATTGCTATCACTGAATACAAGTTACAACGTATAATACGCTCAACAAAGTAATAACATGCTAACTAAGGAGAGATTAACATAGAAGAAGGTAACTAGAAGGGGATGAGATACTAGAACAGGGAAATGGGATGAGAGATGACTGAAAGCCAAAGCTTCTACATAATTTGCATAACCGTTCTTCTAACTCCTGGTCCTTTTTAACAAAGTATAAATGGGTCTGGATCTCAAATAAAACTCTCTAATAGCCCGTAGGCCCTTACTGGGTCAATTTGATACACAACAGCTAACACTATGAAATTTGTGTAAAATCTACTTAAATTTATTATTATATTTAAAGAATAATATAATAAAATTAAATTATTTTATAATTATTGTATTAGAAAGAGTATTGGAAACTCTAATTAATGAAATTAAATAGAAAGTGAGAAACTAAAGCGTCTGACTCCTATTTCGAGATTAAAAAGACACAAATACCAACGTACGTGAAGCTGTAACGCTTCCTACTTTCAAAAACTTCTTTATAAATTTGAAATTAAAATATACATACATATAATAACATCTTCCAATTATAATATCATATAATTTAATAATATGGATAAGATCACAGTTGTCCCAGAGAAAGCACTACATGGTACTGTTTGGGATGTAAAGGGGCTAGGCCAAGTTGCTGGGATTTATGTTCACTACGAAACATCCAAAGTTTTTGCACTTCAATTTCTTTTCTACGAGAAGAACAATTTAGTTAAGTCGAAGAGACATGGTCAAACTACTATTGGGACTGCAAGCTTCTCTGCAATTGTGTTTGATTATCCGTCAGAATTTCTTACTGAAATAAGTGGTTCACACGAAATAATTATTATAGACCAACCAATATTTATACGAGCTGACTTTGCCATAACATCATCAATTCTGACTTCTATAAAATTTGGAACCAACAGGGGTTCTTATGGACCATTTGGGGCTACTACTAAATCAATTAATTCCAAACTCTTCAATTTTCAGTTTGGAAATCAGTGTCTTTTTGGTGGTTTTCATGGAACCAAAACAAAATATTGTATTGAGAGTATTGGTGTCTATGTGAAGACTAATTTGAAAGTTGCCAAAGTCAAATCTGAAAAGGAAGATGATTGAGTAGTACTATACACATAAATGTTCATCTACCAATTTCTAAATCATAAAGAGAATAGAAGCTCTTATTATTATACTCTATGCTTGTTTAATTTCATAGGTACGTGTTTTGTTATCGATCTTGTAAGCTAGCTAAGTTTATTGTTTTAAAATTTTATTTAATGAAAATTTAAGGATGGTTGATTAAGTGTATATCGTACTTTATATTGGGACTCCTAGTTCAATATTCCTAGTCTAGTACTTGCAGGAGTCTTATAGTTTGAGTATGTTATATTACGGCTCTATACACTTGTACAATATAAATATAGTTGACGATGTATACAGGCTGGCCAAGCCGTGAGTTATTTGTTACACTTTATACATATGATTGACGGTAAGATGGAAATCAGACTCTCACCAAGAAGGTGGAAGTTATGATAATCAATCAACTGAGCTACTAAGATTTTCTATCATGAAACAATTCTATTGCACTTCACATGCAAAATAAAATATTATAAATACTAAGGACCTGTTTGGCCGTAGATTTTCCAAGTAATATTTGGGGGGGAAATTGGCAAATAATTTTTGTCCATACAATTTGTCATTATTTGACAAATATTTTTGGCAAATATCCCAAATTTTCAAATACTAGTTTTTTCTAGTATTTGGGTCAAATCTCATTATTTGGGATCTTTTAAAAATTGAAATTTTACACCAAACTTTTATCTTTTACAAAAACACCCTCTATAATAGTTGTTTGCGTTGTATTACATAATTTTTTACGTGAACATCAAAGTAGTGATGAAATATTCAGTGACTATGAAAGTGATGATATCGTTGTTGATGAAAATGATGAACAATTGACTCAGTGGAACGAAGTCATGTGCTTTGTCTACTTCACGGTGTATGAAACGATGCTTGTTGCACTCGCTCCAAACTACCAAATTGTTTCAGTGTCATGGACACTACTTGTTATTAATTTATTGCAACGAAGATCCAATTGACTTGTAATATAAACTTATGGTTAGTTTTGATAGTTTTTAAAAACTTATGAGTATAAGCATATTTTTCTAAAAAAGTGAAATATGTTTTCCAAATACTATGGCCAAACACATGGTAAAATTTCACCCAAATAATACTTGCCAAGAATATTTGGAAATCTATGGCCAAACGCTACCTAAATACTGAACTAATTGACTGTTTGGAGGAAGCAATATTTTTTACTTTATTTATTTACTGTAAGAAGTTCGAAAGGGCTGCAACAGAACACTGTTGAAGTTTTTGTAATTATATGCCAAACATTATTAAAGTTCAAGAGAAAATGAACAGACATACGTTGTTAGAATATTTAAGTATAAATTTACATTTTATAATTAAGAGAAATATTTAATATAGGGGGAATGAAGCATGAATATAAGTTTGTTTGAAAATCAAAGGTCTACGGATCGAAATACGGATTAAATGAGTAAAATCTTTACCTTTAGTGCTAGAAGAGGTGGAAAAACTTCAAAAAAAAAGTCATGGGTCGTCTCTTAGTCCTCAAGAACGACATTTGCAGAATAATAACGTTTTTGGGGTTTATTTTCGACTTAAGTTGCATCTGTCCCGCTACAGTTGCCCCGCCCTGGAGGGATAAATTCCGCCCTGGCGGTTTTCACGAAGACAGAGAGTCGAATTTAGAGTTCCAAACCCTCATTTCACAACACACCTTCAACCCATGACATTCAAAAGCTACTCGTTCACGCCAAGATCAGTTTCGGGAGATCTCACTACTAAAAAACTGCCAAAAAACGACGGCGTCGCTTTTTTGGTCAAAATCGACGGAAAAGCGACGCAGTCAGTTCCGTTGCTTTTTAGCTCGACGCTCTTCAAAAAGCGACGGACTGCATCGTTTTTTGACCTTTTTTTTTTAGAATTTTTTTTAACAAAAGCAACGGACTCCGTCGCTATATTTTAATTTTCATTTTTTTTAATTTCCAAAATGCGACGCAGTCCGTCACTTTTGTGGAATTTTTTTTTAAAAATCCCTGAAAAGTGACGGATAAAACCACGCTGTCCGTCGCTTTTCTGGGTTTAAAAAAAAATTAAAATCCCTGAAAAGCGATGGACAAAACCACGTTGTCCATCGCTTTTTTTGCAAATTTTTTGACAGCAGAAACTGCCAGTTTCTGCTGCCCACCTGCAAATTCAATTCAATTCAATTCAATTCTACACTATTCAGCCCAATCAAACACACACAATTATATACAATCTACACAAAACATGAAACAACAGACTTAAAATAACATTCAAAAGTATCTAAATCAAAATTTAAAGACTTTAACTATAGATATTCAATTTTATTATAAGTTAAATTAAATTTTAACTTATTTAAACAACTTAACAACTTTAACTAGTTTAGTTTTGACTTAATACAACAACTAAATTCACCAACTAAACCACATTATTTATTTGAACTTATTTAAACAACTTAACGAACTTTAGCTAGTTTAGTATTGACTTAATTCCAACAACTAAATCCATCAACTAAATCACATTATTTACTTTAACTTATTATTTAAACAACTTAACAACTTTTTAACTTTAACTAGTTTAGTTTTGATTTAATTCCAACAACTAATTAATTCACCAACTAAACAACATTATTTATTTTAACTTATTAAACAACTTAATAACTTTTTAACTTTAACTAGTTTAATGTTGACTTAATTCCAACAACTAAATTCACCAACTAAACCACATTATTTATTTGAACTTATTTACACAACTTAACAACTTTAACTAGTTTAGTTTTGACTTAATTCCAACAACTAAATTCACCAACTAAACCACATTATTTATTTTAACTTATTTAAATAACTTAATAACTTTTTAACTTTAACTAGTTTAGTTTTGACTTAATTCCAACA
>JAJONZ010021681.1:0-20711 GCA_029582445.1 Solanum paucissectum
CTATTGGATGGACTATCGCTGACATTATGGGCATTCCACCTGACATTTGCACTCACAAAATTCAACTTGATTGCAAGTGTAAACCAAGTGTCGAACAACAAAGGAGTTTGGACCCATCAATGCAAGAGGTGGTGAAAAAGGAGATAATAAAGTTGTTAGATGCATGGATGATCTACCCTATTGCGGATAACACATGGGTGAGTCTGGTACAATGTGTACCAAAAATGGGAGGCGTCACGGTAGTCTCGAATTAAAAAGGGGAGCTTGTTTCTAGGTAATCGGATGGCGAGTATGCATGGATTACTGGAAGTTAAACTCTAGGACCGAAAAAGATCACTTTCACATGCCTTTCATGGATCAAATGCTTGATCGACTTTCAAAAAGAGGGTGGCATTGCTTTTTGGATGGGTACTTCAGATATGGAGCAAAACCCTGAATGGTGCTAAGCGTACCTATACAGTTATGGAGCAAGAATTACTTGCGGTGGTATATGCCTTCGAGAAATTTCGGGCATACTTGCAAGGCACCACAGTGGTTGTTCACACTGATCACACTGCTCTACGTTATTTGAATGCAAATAAAGATGCCAAGCCTAGATTGATAAGGTGGGTGCTATTATTGCAAGAATTTGACTTTGAAGTCAAAGACAGAAGAGGTTGTGAAAATAAGGTGGCTGACCACCTATAAAAGTGAGAAGGCAAGGAGAATGATGAGCTGGAGGTAGACATTAATGATGAATTCTGATAAGTCCACGATTTAGACTCATTCAGGGCCATATTTTAATAGATTTAGTGTGCTCAAATGCTTATTTTGTGCCAATAACTGATGTAAATCCTGGATTTTCAGATATTTGGATTGAGGATCAAAGCATGGACACTAATAAGCAAAAAGGAACAAGGCAGCTGAAAGAATGAAGAAAAAAAGGCCTGGTGATCGCCTAACCTATTAGGCAAGTCACCGAATGGCTATGATCTCGCCTAAAGTTCTAGTGTGCCAAGCCCTGAAGGAGAAAATCAAGTCGGCGATAGAATGGAGCAGTCGGCGTGTCATCAAACTGTTCCGCGATGAAGTGTTAGATCGCCCAAAGTTACAGAACATGAGGATGCTAAAGGCCAAAGTAAAAAAAAGGTGATAGAATGGACCAAAGGGCGGATCACCGAGTGAATCTGCGATCCCGACTTACTGCGCCAAATGGTCCTTCGCAACATATTTTTGGTGACAATAAATACATTTTCAAACATTATATCTAGAGAGCTTTGACATACACTACAAAAAAAACAGTAGTTAGCGACTGACGAAATCCGTTGCTAATCTATATTTTTCTGTTGCTAAACAA
The DNA here is from genome assembly GCA_029582445.1 of Solanum paucissectum. Taxonomy (NCBI): domain Eukaryota; kingdom Viridiplantae; phylum Streptophyta; class Magnoliopsida; order Solanales; family Solanaceae; genus Solanum; species Solanum paucissectum. Next base: position 1,337 of record JAJONZ010021681.1, read on the forward strand.
GATTTGCGATGGATTGTTGTTTGTTAGTATTTTGCTCGTTACTAATCTCTTAGCGATGAAAAATGAGTTCCGTCGCAAGTTTAACGATGGATTAGAGACGAATGATATCCGTCGCTACTTGTTAGTGATGGTCTGATCCGTCGTTATACTTATATAGTTTGTTGCTAATTTCATAATTAATTTCATCATTTCAAATAAATTTGCGACGGAATTTCCGTCAGTAATCCATCACAAAATATTCATTGCTAGTTTCATAATTAATTTCATCATTTCAAATAAATTCGCGATGGAATTTCTGTCACTAATCCGTCACAAAATATTCAGCTATTTGAGACAGCATATTTGTCACTAAAATGTTTCGTTGCTAATCCGTCGCCAATATTTTTTATAGCAATGATCTAATCGTCACTAAATTTGTTGCTAAAAATTTTCTTGTAAAATAATTTCATTTATTTATTTTAAATATACATTGCTGAAATAAATTAAATAACAATTACTAAATACCTCTAAAATAACAAACATTCATATAAAATAACATTTAGAGGGTTCAAAATCTGTAGATAGCAAAATCCTAATCACATACTTTCGGTGCAAAACATCAAAAGCAATTTGTCAACTATTCTTAAGAGAACCTACATTCATCAATTATTGTTATCGCACAATTTGTACTTTTCAAAAACACAGAGAACATCCAAAAATTAAAGCTACAGAAGACTAATTAATGGATACCCTCAACACTTGAAACTAAGGGATCAACTTCGTCCTCATTAGTAGTAGCAAGAGGAGGCACCATGGGTGTCACATGTGATGGATTGTCAATGGGAGTAACCACTTGTTGTACCCACTCCATAATAACCGGAAGAAAATGATTAGTAAGGGCAGGAATCGTTTCCTTCACAAACACATCCATATTTCTTGTCGATGTTGATTGAGAAATTGAAGGTGCTACAGATGATAAGGCACAAAGATTCTGCCCGTAGTAAGTTTTTGCTTTAGATCCAAGACCGTATATTCTTTTCTTCTTTTCTCCCCTAACAGCTTGGTAGTATGCTTCACATTGATCAATATCAGATTGAGAGGTTATTTTTTACCGTAATATTTCTTTAAATTTTTCCTGTAATAAATTGAGATAAAGAGAACATTAAAAGTTAGGAATAAAATTATAATGGAAGGAAAAGGCAGAAATGTTGTATGTCTAAATATGCTCCTCAGACTCAAAGAATTACTGCTTAATAAATTTGGCTTGAAATGCTGAGCCTGCATTTAGACCAGCAGTGCATACATATTGTACCAAAATTTAGCAGTGTATACATTAGACCAGCAGTGTATACATATTGAAATGTTGAGCGTGCATTTAATTGTAATCCAAAATTCTCACACTGTGTCTTTTCTCTGACCAATCCTCTGCTAACAGTAAATGCAAATGGACAACTTTCAATTATTATCATTCTATTCTCTATTTTGCTGTTTTAGAATTTTAGTAGAAGAAACATGTGTAGGCTACCACAATAGCTGAACATGCTGCAATCAGGAATTCTCAAAACATCAAGCATCAAGAGCTATGACATCATATGCATTTCTTTGAAGAGCTACTGGTTTTGGTACATCTGAACCTTTTCTAATAGCTGATTAACTGATAAATGTTTTCAAACTAAATTTGTTGGAAATTATTAGTTCAAGTTAACATCAGAACCTTTTCAAATCTCTAAAGATTCATTTATCAAATGATCCTAGGAACAATCATATATTTCACTAACTCCAATTAAAATATGATCTATCAGGAAGTAGAAGAGGCAAGATTTCCCTCGTTGCAAACAGGAAAAAGAAAATCATTCTGTTATTTTAACCATGTCAGCTCCCAAGTACTTCACCTTAAAAAACATAATAGAAATTGAGTCAGCTGCAATAAATTTCACACCAACAAAGTTATTTACAAAATAAATAACGCAATGGAAATGTAAAGTACAAGTCTGGAAAAATAACTCAACAGTGTGGGAAAAAAGTCTCTTACTTGCTTTGTTAGTCATTTGTGTTGGGGTAACAATGCGGTGCAGGCCCTAGTTCAACCTCTATGCCCTTTGCCAAAGATATAATGAATGGGCTAACACTACATGCCTGACAAACTGATCCTACAACTCTGGATCTCATAACATACTTTTTTTATTAACATGCACATTTTGTAATCCTCTGTGAGACTCAGTGAAACTACTGGACTGGGGAAGAGGGCCACAAAACAGATGCTGAAATAGCATCACTATGGGCAGCTTTTACGCAACAGCTTGAAACATATAGCTTTTCGACTCGTTTAAACTCAACTTCTTAGTTACAACAAACTTGAAAGAAAATAACTCATAATGTAGGATAACAGGGCATGTAAAAAGGGATAAGGCGGTAAAATGACTCACTCATACAATTTTACTAATTAGAATGAAGAAAGAAAGAAATAGCCTATATATAACAGATTATGAAAATCAAAATCACCTATAGAAAATGATTTCAGACTTCATGACTGAACCACGACTTTCACAGCCAACCAAAACAGTGAAATAAGAGGACCTTACTAAGGAGAAACGAACTCGAGATTGAATGAAATCATCAAGATTACAAGGAGACAAATGTCAAGCAAACAACATGAATAGCAAACAAGTTACACCACTGATTTACAGTCTAACACTGAATGACTGAGAAATTTCTAACATATGAACGACTTAGAAAGATCAAGAAGTAAACAGTTCACACATCAGTTGAGCAGCAAGATCACAACATCCAACCATGAAACTAAATTACTGTTCATATACTACTTCCTACAACATTTTCAGCCAAGTTTTCTCTTCTAATAAGAAATGATATGTATATATTGAGATAGGTTTCAAAGTTTTGGACTTACATGGACAATTGAGAGCGTTCGCCAACAAAAGATTTTCCATCACGACCATGCGTGTGGACGTTCAAATGTAACTCGTTTGGTGTTGGATCTCGACCCTTTTCAATACCCTTTACAAAAGAAAAATCACTTTTTAGATACAAAAATATCTATTGCATAATGTGTATTTAGATACAAGGGTATATATCAGACAACCTAAAGATGTTACTTATATAATTTGTGAAATATATACTTACAAGTTTCTTGCGATGTTCTCCAACTATCTATTGCATAATGTTACTTATCTCTCTCTAATCTCTCCATGTCATCCACTCGTAGAGTGGTGGAAGTAAGATCTTTAAAAAATAAGCTCAGTTCTGTAAGTGCCTGCCACACATTACTAGGAAGTAGTTCACGAAAATCAATAGGCATTAGTCGTTGCATGAACACTTGACAATCGTGACATTTCATGCCAAATATCCTTTTTGTAATTGTGTCTGGACATCTACCCAAATTGGAAACATACCCATCTAGAAACTTTAAGCCTTTCATCCAATTGAACAAGATAGCTCGTGCTTCCTTGTCTATTGTATATACAACTTTGGGATATTTTCCACTATTATCTTTTGCCAATTGAGGTTGATCACAATATTCTACCATATCTTGACGTGATTGTGGATTGTCTTTGGTTTTGTCATCAAAATTAAGAACTGTGTTAAACACATTATCAAAGACATTTTTCTCAATATGCATGACATCAAGATTATGTCGAATCATGTTAGAACTCCAATAAGGCAAATCCCAAAAGATGCTTTTCTTTTTTCATCCACAAGACTTACATAATCTTCGATTAACTTTGTTTGCATCTAACTATGTTACTTTCCTTATGCCCAACTCACAAATTTGGTTCAATAATTCCGCTCATGTTCTATAGGGTGGTGGTGATCTTTGGACAGTCTTGCCTTTAAGAAAGTTTTTACGATCTCTCCTAAATGTGTAATTTTGGTCGAGAAATATCCTATGACAATCAAACCATGATGTTTGTCTGCCATGTTTCAATCTAAAGAATTGTGTTTCCTCCATACAATAGGGACATGCTAAATTACCCTCAGTACTCCATCCCGATAACATAGAATATGCTGGAAAGTCACTGATTGTCCACATTAAAGTTGCCCTTAGTTGAAAGTTTTACTTTTTTGAGTTGTCAAATGCTTCCACACCCGTGTCCCACAACAAAGTCAATTCTTTTATCAGAGGCTGCAAATAAACATCAATTTTATGTTTGGGATTGGTTGGCCCTGGAACAATAACTGTTAATAACATATAAGCCTCTTTCATACATATCCTTGGAGGTAAATTGTAAGGAGTGATAATCACTGGCCATGAAGAGTATTTACTCCCAGACTGAATAAATGGTTGGAAACCATCAGTACATAACCCCAATCTTACATTTTTTGGTTCCGCAACAAAAAAACAATGAGTTTCATTAAAGTGCTTCCAAGCCTGGGAGTCTGATGGATGATGCATTACACCATCCTCTTTTATATGCTCATGATGCCATCTCATGTCAGCAGCAGTAGCAGGGGATGCATATAATCTTTGCAATCTAGGAATCAAAGGAAAATATTACATTTTCTTATAAGGGACCAATTTCCTTTTGCGAGAGCCGACACGACGCTTGTATCTCTCATGGCCACAAAATGTACAACATGTAAGGTGCTCATCATCACCCCAATATAACATACATCCTGATTCACAACAATCAATTTTTTCAACCGGTAAACCCAAGCTACGAATTAGCTTCTTGGTCTGATAACAACTATCAAGAACCATATTATCTTAGCGTAAAGCCTCTTTCAACAATTACATCATTTGATTATAACCTCTCTGTGACATATTGTTCTCCACTTTAATATTTAACATCCGAGAGACAAGTGCAAGTTGAGAGAGAGAAGAACCGGATACAATATTTGATCAACTGCTTGTAGCAAATCATATAATTTTTTAGAATCGGGATTAGGATCTTCCTCCATCAAAGGTTCACAAGGATGTGTTGACTGAGGTTCAATATTACTAGAAGATTGCCAATTTGAACTTTGGGGAAAGTTGGGACACGAAGCATCTAAAACCATTTGTCGGTATGGATTATCATATGTTTATTTAGGTTGAGCACTACCATGCAAATCTTGACCTGAAGAAATCTCATTGATCACATCTTTTTCCCCTTGATGCTTCCAAACAAAATAGTTATCAACAAATCCAGTGTTATAAAGGTGATGTTTAACAATTTCAACATCCATGAATCTAAAGTTGTGACTTTTTTTTACATGGACATCTAACTTTGTCACCACTCAAGCGATTCTATAGTGAACATGAAAATTGGATAAATTTATCCACACCGGTTATGAAACTAGAGTTTATTGCCCCTCGACCATCCAACCTCTCATACATCCAACCACGCTCTAGATTATTCATGTTCCTATTAATGCTTAAACAAACAGAACTATTAGTAAAAATGTACAAGTTGATTGACCAAAAGGTACTCTAATTCATATTCATTAAATTTAGTCAAAATATACAGATCGAACTAACAAAAATAGTTTCTGAAATTTCTTACTAGGAAAGTTGAAAAAAAGCTTACAAGCTTTTCAAAACTTAGATTAAAAAACAAACTTTTCCTTACTGATGAATTCTAATTCCAGTCAACTTACAGAATAATAAAGCATTCTATTTCCAATCAAGTTACTGAAGCATTCTTATGTTAATCAAGATGCTAAAGCATTCTAAGTCCAGCCAACTTACTTAAGAGTATAAACTATACTTTCTTTTATAAATAAGGAACTAGTAGTACAAACATACAAATAACAAAACACCAAACACATAGAAAGATCAACAAGTCCTTCAAATAGAGCTAAATCAGGGGTAAAAATAAAGAGTAAGGCTTACTTCCAGTGAATATCAACCAGATCCTCAGATTAGGTTAGAACAGTAGAGCCTGCAATATTTTAACATCAGATTGTCTTGGTTATTAACAAGAACATGAAACAATAACATCTGATTGTCTTGGTTACTATCAAGAACATGAAACAATAACAGAACAAGTAACAGCTAAACACTTAATATGAATGAGTTGTTTTCTTGAGTTGCATAAACACTTATGAAGTGAGTGGTGAATCATGAGCCCTTCAGAACCAGTCGGTCGGTCCACTCCAGTTAGATCCTTTTCATTCAAATTCTGGATAATTTTCTTTCACAACAAATTATTGGGGCTCTCTAAACCAGAAGTTCTCTTATCTTACACTCAACCATAATCTGATGTACAAGTATGAAACCCAACTAAAAAAGGCTTAATATAAATGTAAGGACAAAAAGTAAACCTTAATTATGAGCTGGTATGGTCTAAACAATTTCATGCTTCCTCTGTTCTATTCTTAACAGACCACATCGATTCAGAGAGTCTCACCTCCTTTTAATACCTCAATTATCTAGATAGAATGAATTAACAGAAGAAAGAACGATATACCTCCTTTGAACCAAGTTTTTAAAGTGTACAAGTTATAATATTCTTTTACAATAACTGGAGACTACATTATTATATCATCAAGATTTCTTTTAAACCATTACCTTGATGCACTTCAAAACAATAGCTCCAACAACATGCATTAATCCAGTGTGTCACCATTACTGAACCAGCAGATAAGTTTACACGAAATTTAAGCCTCACCAAAAACATAAAAAATATCCAATCCTAATGAGAGAATTCCACCAAGTCTTTGTAGCGGCATCTACTTTCCCCAACAATGACTCTAACTAGTAGTATCGCACAACAGAAAATATAATTGCTAAATGATAGTACACAACTAGTAGTATAAAACTATAGGTATTTCTCATAAGAAATAACATTAAAAACCTTATTCTTTCAAAATGAAATTAATTTCTTATATGAGATGGTTGAGGCAACAATTTGCTTTTCTAACTTCAACAGAAATTCTTTTCATGAGATCTGAAAATGGGAACAGTAAGAAGGATGACAACGGAAAGAAGAAGAAAAAGGGAAAATAAAACACTTACTGGATGTCAATGTCTTTCTTCGAGTTTCACATACAACATAAGTCAATGTCTTTCTTCGAGTTTCACATACATCGGATGTCAATGTCTTTCTTCTGAGACGGAAAGCTGAGGCAGAGGAAAAATTCATTCGAAACCGCAATTTTAAACCCCAAATCACCTAAATCTGTCTATTCAACACCAAAATACTCAAACTAAATTAGTTCTACAAATGAACCATACAACACTAATAACCTCAAGCGTGTTAGATAAGACAAAAAATCCTTCCTAATTTCATCGAATCAAATCCTTTCGAGGTGATTTTTAAAGCATAAAACGTATTTTAAGACAAAAACAAATGAAACAGGTTCAGAAAATCATGATAACATTTTCAAAAGCTAAAAGGAACTCCTACCATCTTTCACATCAAATCAACATAGTGATCAAGTGATTTAATCAAGTAAAAAATACATATTGCATAACCATGGTTAGGTGAAAGGAGTCATGTATATTCAAACACATGATATGCATATGTGTTTGCGGAGAGGCAAGGGAACAACATGAGGGAGATGCTATTCACCTTCAAACAAGTAGGAAACTAAAGCACAACAACTACAACACTAAAATCAGCAACCAACTGCACATGTCAAGGGAACAACATGAGATGCAAGTTGTCACACAGTAAATGACACTCGAATGCTTCGTAGAAACATAAACATTTCTTCCATATTTTTAGAGAACGATGGCAATTATGCATATGATAAAAGGAAAATGAATTATAAGACAAGGTAATAGTAATAAAACAACTACCACAGAGTTAACTCGAAGAAGCTTCAATTATTGTACATATAACTATAGTAGATGGTCAATACACCTATTATAAGTGAAATCTCAATTGTTTTCTGCCAAGACTATGGAATGGAACATCTGATACGCTCAAATACACCTCCCTAAAGAAGTATAAGCGATCGTTATCAAGTAAAGAACCCAACTTGTAGGTTGGGGTCGATCCCACGAGGAAAATAGTTTAGACTTAACTTTAACCAACAATTATATTCGTTTAGTCAAATTACTTCCAGAAACAAGTGAATAAAAGGGGGGATTTGGGAAACAAATTATAAGAATTCAGTAAGTAATCAGTAAACAAAAGTTAATTTTTGTTGTTATCAAGATGAGAGAATTAACTAGGGTATATGTGTTCCCCACAAGCTCATAACGCAGTAATCCTAGTAACAACAATCCTTTCCTAGTGTACTACATGCAAAGTGATAAGTTAGGTATCTCTAAATCCTTTGTCCGGCATCTAGAGAATTTCACCCACACCTTGGTCCGACTACGTGTGTATAATTTACTAACCCTTACCTTTACCTCATATTAGACATCACATCGATGCTTGGCTTAGTTATTACCTCGCACCAATCGACACTAGGCTATTAGATAGTATCACACTAAATTTATGTTGATAATTATTTTTTATTAACTACCTCCTTGGTACGGCAAGTAGCAACAAGACGAGTTTTAACGTTTGCAACCGCTAAAAAGACTTCTAAACGAAAGAATTATCAATGCATGCAAAACACTATTCAAGTATTGCTTATTTACTATTCATATTTTGTTAATCACTCATGGTTCCCACAACCCTAGTTGTGGAGTTTAGTTATCCATAATCATATGAACACAATTCATTGTTTTAGATGAAAGAATTATGAACTTACGTAATTGAGAATAATAAACCCGGAATTTCAACTTGAATTTCAAAACCAAAATCTTCAAAACCAACTTAGGAAATCAAGAATTGCTAAAGTTGCAAGTTAATCTCCCAAGACAAAAACTAGAATAAAAATAATAATATCTAACTCTAAATAAGAACAAGAAGAAGAAAAGAACCCTAAAAAGTATTTCCTATCAATCCTCCCCTAAAATAGTTATTTCTATGGACTATTTATAGATATAGAAAACCCTAAATAAAATAATTGAGCCCAAATCAAATTAGGAATCCAAAATTAAAAGGAATTGAATTCCTTTTTTTCCCACGTAAACAGTAGCCGTAAAGACTCAATTTGTCCGTGTCTTCTTTGCTGCCTTGTGACAGTTCTTCACTTTGCAGAATTGCAATTTGCAAATTTGCAATCTTCTGTAAGTTATATGTTATATATTATTATATTCAATTTAATCCATTAAGCTGCCTGCTGGATTTCCTTCTTCAACCTTCCATCTTTAATTTGTTTTAGCTCTAAATTTCTTCATTTTTCCACCAATTTAATCCTACAAATAAAATACACTATTTAGCACAATCCATAAAATTCAAGCTAAAAAAGGACAAATATAAATAATAAATGTGAGGAAAATAATGATTAAAAATATGTATTTTGGCCTCACATCAACACCCTACACTTAAACTTTTGTTCGTCCTCGAGCAAATATTAAAGCTAATCTCAAAAAATCAAAATAGGAATGTCATCACTTTGGTTAATACAAACAATTAGGCCATATAACAATTTCAAAACATCAAGTAGACTTCTCAATCATTATGCAAGACATCCAAATAAACAACAAACCTCTAACCTCTTAACCTCAAGGAAGGACTTTGAACTCATCAAATTTAAGATTTCTCACCTACTCTTATCAAATAAAGCTAATAAAATCACCTATCTAACATGAAACAAGTGCCCTCACAAAATTAATTGTCCACACACTCAATTCAAAAGATTGAATATAAATTAAGGACTTCATATCAAGAGGTTGATTTAGCTACAAGGTATTGCTAATTGTTAGTGTAAATGTTGTTTAGAAGTAATTTCATTCAGTAATTATGGTTGAAATTAAAGGGTTGTAGTTTCAAATGAAGTCCTAACTTTGTGTTTTTGGCTTGCTTGAGAGAGAGAGGTTTTAAAACCAAGATTATTGAATTGATGGTCTATAGGTATTGGGTTGTCATGGGTTTAGCTCAAGAGAGTCAATCCTAAACCCATTTTCACACATTCAGCTCGAGAGAGTTAATGGACTAAAGCGTAGGTTGTTCTTGATTGATTGCTTGTTGGTGTTGGAGAGAAACCAACTTGATTCGGGGTAAATTGTTCGAAAGAAAGTTTATCCCCATTAAAGTCCAGCTTATTCACTGATTTAAGCCTATTTATAAACAATTGCAATCACCCACTTATCTAAATTAGTCCATAATCAAATCACATCCCAAGATCCTGTCTCAATATTGTTAATTTAGTATTATTTGTTGTTGTAGTTGATATTACAAGCAAAACGCCCTGTTATTTGACACGTGTTTCACCCTTAATTTGAATTATGTTTTTATTCGTAAATGTCTATTGATATGGTTGACTTGAACATATTCATGCTTTTCAATTGATTCTCAAACACATACCACTCCCTGTGGGATTTGACCACAACTCACTTAGTTGGGTTATATTACTGACTAATGATCGTTGGCACTTAGAATTGGAAGAAGTGTCCTAATACGTGAAATCACATTCTCGATGAACATGTATTCACAGTAACTCTACAACAAACTACTTGGTATGCTGATTTAGCTAACTATGTAGTGTGTGGAGTGAAACTGGAAGAACTAAATTTCTATCAAAAAAAGAGGTTCCTGTTCGATGTCAAGAAATACTTTTGGGATGAACCGTACTTATTCAGAGAATGTGTAGATCATATAATTAAGTGATGTGTGCCTGAGGAGGAATTCAATGAAATTATCCATGCTTGTCATGCTTCACCGGTTGGTGATCATCATGGCGGAGTGCGTACAACCGCTAAAATTCTTCAAAGTGGATACTAATGATCATCCCTTTACAAAAGTGCTCATGAATTTGTTAAGAAATGCATACAATGTTAAAAACAAGGTGGAGTGTCCAGAAGGCATGAGCTTATTTTGGAAGTTGAGTTGTTTGATGTTTGGGGAATATATTTCATGGGTCCATTTATGAGTTTGTTTGGTAATAAGTACATTTTAGTGGCAGTGGATTATGTTTCTAAATTGGTAGAAGCTGTAGCACTACCAAACCATGAAGGAAAAAGTGTTGTTCAATTCTTAAAATGCTACATCTTTGCTAGGTTCGGTACCCCTCGGGCTATTATTAGTGATGGTGGATCCCAATTTTGCAACAGGAATTTTGCATCCGCATTGAAAAAATATGGGGTGCGACATAAAGTAGCAATGCCATATCATCCTCAAACGAGTGGCCAAGTGGAGGTTTCAAATCGGGAGATCAAGAGCATCTTGGCTAAGACTGTAAATGCAAATAGGACTGATTGATCTCAAAAGCTAGATGATGCTCTGTGGGCATATCACACTGCTTACAAGACACCAATTGTTATGTCTTCATACTAACTAGTTTTTGGAAAATCTTGCCATTTACCGATTGAACTGGAATACAAAGCATTATGGGCTTCAAAGGCGTTAAATCTAGACTGGGTCATGTCTTCAAAAGGAAGGGTAGATCAACTAAGAAAATTGGATGAATTAAGTTTTTGGGCATATGAAAGTTCAGCCCTCTACAAGGAAAAAATGAAGAAGTGGCACGATTCTAAAATCCTTAGGAAGGAGTTCTGAGTTGGAGATTGGGTGTTGCTATACAATTCTTGACTGAGACTCTTTCTGAGAAAGCTCAAATCAAAATGGTCAGGCCTATTTAGAGTAACATGGGTGTTCGCAAATGGAGCCATTGAAGTCGAAGGTAAAGAGGGCCCCTGTCTTCAAGGTTAATGGACAACCCTTGAAGTTGTATTTTGGAGAATGCCATGAAGTTTTAGTGATTGAAGTGGTGTACTTATGCTTGAATGCATTTCAGCGTTGTGCCACGACATTAAATAAGGCGCTTCTTGGGAGGCAACCCAAGTGTTAGTTGCTTTGAATAATGTGTATTGAATGTGCAGGTGTAGGTGATTTTGCCAGGCTAAGACTCTTTCGGCGGTTCACCAAGTAAGTTTGGCGATCAAGAAGTTGATCACCTTTCTGGCATCAACAATGGGCTGAAACACTGGAACATTGGGCGGTATACATGCACCATTTGGTGATTCGCCGAGATGATTGGGCGACCCGACTTTCTCCGCCTCTTTACACCAACCCTGATAAACTGGAGTCTTGGATCTTTCAGTGAGGTTCCACATCCATTAGGTGATGCACTGATGTTATTCAGCAGACGTGCCCTTGTCTGACTGCCTGCCACAAAATGGAATGTTTACATACTGGAAAATTTGGCGAGATTCATGCAACTTGGTGATTCACCGAGCAGTTCGGCTATAGCTGCAAGTCTTCATCAAATGGACGCCTAGTGAAGATTCTGTTTCACCCTACTCTGTTTGTTTTAGTGCCAATATTTTATCTTTATTTTTGTTACTGTTTGTTCTCTGCTCATATTGAGGACAATGTTGGTTGCTTTTGGTGGGGGTTGTAGGAGTCTGTTGTTAAGCCTTTTGTTCTCTCAAAAATTATTCGAGCATCGGTTGTCATCAATACCGATGACTTGAATAGTTCTCTTAATTGAACAGAATGAATGTGCATCTACGATGAGGCCAAATGAAGTTTCATAGACAATGCGTGAACTTTTAGCATCTCGTTATGACTAGCCGGTTATCAAATAAGTCTATTGTGATGAACATTGCACACTAGCTTGAAAGTGTGGAGTTTTGTTTTATATTAGTGCCAATGCCTTGTGTGATGAGATTACCTTGAACATTGTGTGTGATGACACCTAGAATTTTCCCTGTTGGTCATGTTGGCTAAGTGATGCAAGCACTTGAAATGATCTTAGGCAACAATTTTAAAGAGTGAAACAATTTGACAATATACCTCTTTTGTGGCCAACCTTGTGAGATGTGTGAACCTTGCTTGAACCCTGCTTGAACCCTCGTGAGCCTTATTGTTTTCTTGGAAGAAACTTTAACAATTGTGACCCCTATTTATACATTCACCCATAACTTTCATGAAGTGTGGTTTGTTTGAATAGTCAACTTTGTCCAAAAGCCTAAGTTGGGGGTGTGGTGAAAAGAGAACGAAAATCAAGAAGTGTGAGAAATTCCCCCTTTGAGCAATGGTTTTGAAAAATATGGAACCCCTTCATGTAAAAAAAAAGAAGAGAAAAGAAGAAAGCAAAAGAAAAAGAATAAAAAAGTTGAAAAATAAAGCAGTGGAAGTTGCAAAAGAAATGGGGTATCCGGTAGTTCATTTGAAGTTGAATAATGGGGTGAATTATGAGCATGATCAAAATGGTAAGAAAACGAAGAAAGTGATGTGCAGACCGCATATCATGGAGGCAGCCTCCACTGAGCCTAAATGACCATACCTTTACACTCAGCCCCATTACAAGCCTTGAAAAGACCTTTGTGATCTTGAGCAAGCTGAAACAAATATTTATTGGAAACTAAGGGAAAACCTATGGGTGAAGTCATGCATGTGTTCATTTTTGTGAGTCTGAGAGTCGTATGTGATTTCGAAACTATAAATAGTTGAAGAACTTTGTCTGAATAGGGAATCGTCTTGGTTTTGAGGGCATTTGAGCACCTTTGTTGAGCTTGAACTTGCATTTGAAGCATGTATTCAGAACTTGAGCATCTTGGATAATGGTGAGTCACAATTTGAACCTTTGAGTACCAAATTTATCATTGGATTAGTAAGTTGATCCTTGTTGTGTCCATTCATGTTGAGTCTTATGCAGCACTATCTGAGACATCGTTTTTGAATTGTTGATCTTGAGTTTTACTTGAGAACAAGCAAAAGTTTAAGTTCGGGGTGTTTATGAGTCCGAGATTTGGACTCGTTTCGTGTTTTGTTTATATAGATTTAGTGTCCTGAAATGCTTTATTTGTGCCATAAAGTGATGTTAAAGCCTTGATTTTCAGGTATGTGGATAGAGGAGCAAAGCAACGTCACTAACAGACAAAATAGAACAAAATAAGCTTAATAAGGGGAGAAAGGCAAGATTGACGATCACCAAGAGCACTCGACGAATCGCCGAATTTCCCCTAGACCGCCTAATTTTACCATACACTGTGCCTGAACTGAGAAAAACTTAGGGGAAATATACAGTGTGCCTGAAATGAGAAAAACTTGGGCAAACTGTGTTCTATATCGGTGAATCGGCGAATTCATTGGCGAAGGAAGATTGTACCACTGAACGCACTGATCGAGACCAAGATGAAATTGAATTAGCGAACTAAAGGACTAAAGGATGCATCACGGAAGTGATCGGCGATCCCGATCTAGATCGCCTAAAGTTGCAGTGCCTGATAGAGGTATATGTGAAGATAAAAGGGTGATGGAGAAGGACGATTGGCGAGTCGCTGACTGGTCGGCAAAGCCCGACTTTCTTTGCCGATCCACCCCAAAAATGCCACAACTCAAATCAGTATAAATTGACTTTTGGAAGAGAGAGAAGGTATCTAGTCATTGTGGAACGAAATAGAGAGAACAAAAACACTATTCTTGTTGATTTTAAGCAATTTTTGCAAGAGATCTCAATTGGGTGTTGTAATAGAAAATATATTATTCATCTTAGAACTTCGATTTTCAATACCCATATATGGAGCATGTATTAGGTATTGAATTCCCATCTTTTATGATGATTAGCTAAAACTCCAATCTTGGGGTTTGACAATGTGATTAATTGCTGAATTTGACTTGGTGGGTGTTAGTTATTATCAATTTTGGTGATAATTCCAAGTGGGTCTGACTTATCGTTGTGGTTTAACTACTCTATTGTATGTTTATTTCAATATAATTTAGTGTTTTAGGCTTGCTTAAGAAAGAAGTGTAAATCTAAAGTGATAAATTGGCACTCATAGTTAGTGGGTCATGATGGATTCAGCTAGAGAGAGTGAATTCCAAGACTCATTCTATGTATCCAACTCGAGAGAGTGGATGTGGTGAGGTTATGGACTTGTCTATATGTTTAGCACATTGAGGTTCGAGAGAACTCAATTGAAATGAGGTAGTTGTTCGAGAAAAAAGTGCCTCATCTAAAGTTCATCTTTCTCCTATTTGGTTGTTCCTAGTTAATTGTTAAGGCTACTTTCTGATCTAAAAACCCCTTACCCTCACATTGTTGTCAGTCTTCAATTTTTATTATTAGTATCCGAAAATCTCTAGTCCTTCAGCTACAAAATTCACTATTGTAATTACATAATTGAAGTTAAAAGAGAACTATTCTTTGTAGGATCGACCCCAACTCTTTTGTTGGGTTTATACTGCTTAACTGTTACGACCCAACCTACACCCCGGACGTAACACGGCGTACAAGACTCCGAAGAGCCTCATACAAGTGTCATAACATTCATAACATAATACATAAGAGAAAATGTATGGAATTTAAAAATCTTTTTAGTCCCTACAGTAAAAAATTTCATTTAACATTGGCAGCAGAAGTCTACTTGTCTCACATGACCATCTAATAGAACTTGAATTAAGAATAGGGTCAAGATCCTTACAATAAAAAGTCTAAAAAGCGTCTAATACTATGAAAGACATGAAACATCAATAAAGCACTTTTCCTTGGATTCATGGGGACATACCACAAGCTTTGGAGAGAATCAATTCAAGCTTTGAACTAGAAGGAATCAGCTCTATCGTTAGAACCTACACTTTATGGAGAAAATAGAAGAAATATGGGTTAGCACATTTTATTTACTAAGTATGATAGCCATGCAAAAATCATGCTTAAAAAGGACATTTTGTTTAAAAACCATGCTATATGCCAATTTTGAGAAAACATCATGAACTTTAGTATAAGAGGCATAGGATACAAACATAATCCACATATAAGTCATTTAAACATTTTAGAACCTTCACCTTAAGTAACCCTAAGCTATACTGGTGCAATGTAAGAATGGCATCCCATACTACCATTCATACTAAGTACCACTTTGAGGCCACCAAAGATGAACTTACCATTCTTCATACTCATGCATAAGGAACATAAACATTTCATAAGTCATGACAAGGAAAGGAACTCATAATAACATTTCCAAGTAAAACATTTATCATTACATTAAGCCTTTAAGTCAATATTCTCATTAGCTTCATTAAGTGCACATTCATTTTATTAGACATTAAGACATTGGAGAATCACACCATGGCCCTCTCAAAGCCTACTCGTGCAATGCATGAATGACATCCCATACTGCCACCCACACTTCATAGAACCTCATGAGTAACCATATCATGTATCTCATATGATGGGAATAAGCATTAACGGACATAGACCACGTGAGCTTAACATGGAATCCAGTGTCTTTCCTCCACACCGAAAAGAGGTGGTCTACTTGCCTAAGGTAGAACCGGTAACATTTTAGCTTAGGTGGATCCACTAGCTAATAACCTATGTGGGCACATAGTTTTGGGATAAGAAAGATGTTCATTGAAACCTAGCCTAACATAGGGAGAGCTTCCATCTTACCATATCCACTCGGTACTAAGCCTTCATTCCCATTAAGTAGTTCATTTTCATTAACATTATCGTACTTGAGAGGGTTACCACCATTAGGTCTACCGAATCAAATTACATTTAAACATGAAAGGGTCACCACCATTAGGTCTACCGATTTAAGATACATTATTAGGATAGCTCATTGAATCCTCAAGAAAGGGCCACCACCATTAGGTCTACCGATTAAAGGTTGATCATTTCACATATGAAAGGGCAACCACCATTAGGTCAACCGATTCAAGGTTTATCATTACATTAGTTTCTAGACTCATCATGAAGGGCTACCACCATTAGGTCTACCGGTTTGAGACATAGCCTAGAATACTTCATTAATCATTTATGAAAAGAATGCCATTGGCCTATTGATTCATGTTCATTAAGTAAAGATACATTAATTACAAAAGAAGAGGATGCCCTAAGCCTACCAATTCAAGGTGTATATCAACCAAGATCACTTTCAATTACAGAAGAAGAAGATGCCCTAAGCCTGCCATTTCAAGATGTAACATTACATTGAAGAAAACTTTACCATATATCATCATCATTCATAAGTGTATAATTGAGAATAACCTTTATATAATAACAAAATTGCATTGTAGACATGATCACATTACTTTCATTGAAATCACAAAGCATATACATAGCATCATGATTATACATCAATTCATCATACTTTGTCCTTCAAGTCCATGAATCACAATTCACCAACACTCCTAAAATAATAAAATTTAGGCATGAATAATGACATAATTCAATAAACTAAATCAATATAGACTTAATCTCTTCACATGCTTCCATAATCAATCAACCCAAATAAAAAAAATCACAATTTAGTATTTGGGGGGAATCATGGGTTCATGGGGGAAATTCTTCATAAATAATCATTAATTCATTATGTAACGACCCGTAAAACGAATAAGCGAAACTAGAGCCTAACTAGTGAGTGTGTGAGTTTCTCATGAGGTTTGAGGTGGTTTGATGTTGTCCCAAGCTATGGTTGAGGGGTTTAGGGGTCAAACGTCAAGGTACAACTCCTTATGGACCACCCTAGGAGTACTTGAGGAGGAACCTAAGCCTAACCCCCAAGACCCTAAGGAAAACCAAAACTGTCGAAGACCACATGACCTACGGATGGGGACCTACGCACCGTAGGTCCACCTACGGCTCGTGGGTAACCTCCGTAGGTCAAGGGTCACATTTTATAGCTAAAGCCCCAAACCATGCTTGACCAGGATGGGGGGGTGGTCCAGACCACGGTCTGTGGTTTGGTGGGCGTTGTTTGCACCTGCAATGTTGTCAAGTGATTCAGCTAAGTAGGGGGTGAGTTGGTAAATTAACCCTAAGTCTTGTTTGGTTGAGGAAAAGATTTAATTAGTTATTTATGGTATTTTAAAGTATAAAAACACATTTAGACCTCATTATTTCAAAGCCCCAAATCAAAACCTCCCCTCCCCTGCAAAAGTTCTCTCTCTAGAAACCTCCATTGGAGGTGAAGAATTCAAGCTTACAAGGTCAATACTTCAAGTTTTTCAAGGGATTTTCATGGTATTCTTACATTAAAGGTATGGTAGTCTTCATGCTTGACTTAGTTTCATTCAAGGAGCCAATTTCAAAGTTGATTTCAAGTCTTCAAAGTTTACACCAAAACCCTAGTTTTCAATCTATGCATGGGTTCGATTCAAAACAATTTGTAAAGGCATTATTGCATTTAATTATGAATGTATTGTGGATTTAAAGATGAATTAATATGATATATTCCTAGAACCCATGTTTTCCATAATTTCCTAAATTGTGATTTGTGATTGAGAGTTGATTGATTATGCAAGTATGTTGAATTGTTGATGTTTACATTGAATTAAGTGATTGAATCATGTCAATTTCCTACTCTATTGTAGTATCTTAGATTTATGTATTGATGTTGGTTCATAGCCCAAAGGGGCAATTTCATGAAGGATTATGTATAGTTATGATGTGAAGCATGTGTGTGATCTAAGAAAATGAATTATGATCATGTTTAGAAGGTAATTGTGTTCTGATTGAATTTTATCTCTCTAATAACACTTATGAATGCTGATGATATGTGTGGAAGGATATTCTCACATCCACACACACATGAATGAAGAATGAATGCAGTTTCTATGATGATGGGTTGATTGAAAGGCTATTATCAATTGTACTCTAATGAATGATAATGACATGTTGTGAAAGGAATTTCTCACAATATGGGGATTCATAGGTGAAAGGTTATTCTCATCTTTGAATCTATGAGCCTTCCAATAAATGAATGTTGGGTTTGAGATGGATACTCATCCATGAGTTGAGGCGGGGTATCTAGCAACAATCTCTTATCCCATAATAATGAATGTTATGTACTCCGTGGGGAATAATGTTAAGCACCGAGTGAATATGAATTGGGGTGGATGCTCATCTGTGAGTTGAGGCAGGGTATCTAGTAGAAACTTCTTGAGATGGATGCTCATCCTTGAGTTGAGCTAGTAGAAATCTCTCTATCCCATAAGTATGTGCCCACATAGGTCTAGCTAGTGGATCCACTTAAGCTAAAAACAATGGTCCTACCTTAGGCAAGTAGGAATCCCTTATATAGTGAGGGTGACACTGAGATTCCATGAATTGCTCACATAGTCTATGTCGGTTAAGGCTTACCCCCACATTGAATGTTAATGAACTATGGCTTCTTAAGACTGCACTACTTAGTGTGGGTGGTGGTATGGGATGACATCTATGCATTGCACAAGTAGGCTTTGAGAGAGGTTATGGCGTGTTCCTTTATAATGTTAATGAAATGAATATGCTCTTATGATGATGTTAATGAAAAATGTTGATCTAATGTGTAATGAATGAAGACGCTCTTAATGTAATGAAGCTAATGAAGACTGTGACTTATATGCTTAAATGAGATGATGCATGCTATACTTGGATTGTATTATGAGTTGCTTCCTTGTTATCACTTATCGTATATGAATGTTCCTTGACTATGGTGACTTCAAAGGAGTAGTTAGTGTGAGTA
>JAJONZ010021682.1:0-15250 GCA_029582445.1 Solanum paucissectum
TTGAATGTGTGGATGTAAATAAGTTTTTTTTTATTCCGCACTATTTTCATTATTGAATGCAATGAATGACTATGTGGCTTGTATAAGACCCCTTCGGGGTTGAATACGCCATGTTACGACTAGGGGGTACTCTCGGGTCGTGACAAACTTGGTCTAGCCTAGTAGCGTTCTATCTTTGATAGTTTAGTATGATAAATAGTAAGCATTGATTAAGCTAGCCTAAAGGAGTACTTAGTGTGAGTGGTAGTATGGGAAGCCATTCATATATGGCACAAGTATGACTTGAATCTACTTATGAAGTGTTCTCTTATGTGAAGTACGCTTACCTTGGATTGTTGCTATAGTTGCCTTCCATGACATGATTGACTTAAGATGGTAGTTCCTTGTCTTTATGAAGTAGGTCAAGAATGACATCTATGAATAGTAAGCATGAATAGAGTGCCTTCAAGATATGCTTAGTATGAGTGGTATTATGGGATGCCCCTCATGCATTGCACAAGTGTGCCTTGAGGTTAATTAGGAGTATAGTGCTCTTACGATATGAAAACCTAGGTCTTGACTATGAATGTGAACTATGTCAAGAATGACTAAAAATAGGTACTTAGCTTGGATGGTATTATGGAATGATATCCTTGCCTTGCACAAGTATCTTTGAGGTGGCTTGTGAAGTAGTTCTCCTGTAATATGAAAGACAAAGGTTGAAGTATGTGAATATGAAAGGTTAAGTACATACTATGTCATGAACATGATGTATATCTGCTAATGCTAATTCATTAGGTCTTATGTTGACTTATGATTATATGATGCTTATGCTAAAGATTATGATGTGACTATGTGATTATCTCTTATGCTTATGTCTTATGTTGACTAACCATTTTGAGATGCTCTTATGATGTTGTGCTAGCTTTCATACTTGGTACATTTTGTACTAATGCATATTGCCTACATTCTAATCAAATGTAAGGCTTTGGAGATTGAGTTCCTTTGGAGGCTAGGTTTCTAAGGATCAAGAAGAGTTGAAGATTTTGGTGAGTCCTCGTAGCTTCGAGGACAAACCCATTATGTTTCCTTACGTCATTTGTTTATGGTTTTAGACATTTATTTGGGCTGCGTCCCAAGTATTTTATTCAAGAGTTTTAATAGATGGTTTGAGACAAAGATGTTGTAAATACTTTCGCTTGCTTATGAAAATGTTTTCGATTGTATGGTTTAAAGAAGATTTAAATTTTCCATATTTTTCTATTATCTTATGTTATGATTATGCTAAGGGCTTGTATGAGACCCCTTCGGGGTCAAGTACGCCATGTTACATCTAGGGTATACTCTTGGGTCGTGACACAACATGAGGAACATAAATCATAAAAACTCATTTTCTTACTACACATGAATTCTCAAGAACATGCATAACATACGGAAATCATGGGGAAACACATATAACACACATGACTCCCAAAACACTAAAACTCAAGAGGAACTATTTACCTTAAGCTTGAATAGGAGTAGAAGGAAAGAGATGAGGATATCGGGACTTCATATCAGCCTCGACCTCCCAAGTAGCACCCTCAACTAAGTGATTCCTCCATAAAACCTTCATGGAAGCTATTTCCTTGTTTCCTCAATCTCTTGACTTGCCGATCTAGGATCTCTACCAGAATCTCTTCATATGAAAGACTTTCGTCAACGCCCAACACTTCTAGCGGAAACATGGATACAGGATCTACAATACACTTCTTAAGCATAGAAACATGAAATATCGGATGAACTGGGTAAACTCATTTGGCAAATCCAACTCATAGGCTACCTTCCCAATACCTTTCAAAATTTGGTATGGGCCTACGTACCGGGGACTAAGTTTCTCTTTCTTGCCAAATCTTATCACACCCTTCATGGGTGATATTTTCAAACATACCCAATCATTAAGTTGAAATTCTAGGTCCCTTCTTCTCACATCGGCATAAGACATTTGTCTACTTTGAGACGCTCTCAACCTCTCTCTAATAAACCAAACTTTCTCAATGCTTCATAAACTAGCTCAGGATCTATCAAAGCAATTTCACCTACCCCAAACCAACCAACCGAAGACCTACATTTCCTACCATACAAGGCCTCAAAGGGAGCCATACCAATACTTGAGTGATAGTTATTATTGTAGGCAAACTCTATTAATGGCAAGTGGTCATCCCAATTACCCTTGAAGTCTATAACACATGCCCTTAACATATCTTCCAATGTTTGGATGGTACGCTCCGCTTGCCCATCGGTTTGGTGATGAAAAGTCGTGCTAAGCTTAACCTTAGTACCAAGCCCTTTTTGGAATAACTTCCAAAAGTGAGAAGTTAATTGAGTACCCCGATCCAAAATAATAGATAAAGGAACCCCATGCAACTTCACTTTCTCTCTTATATGCAGCTTGGCATAGTCTTCCGCCAAAAAAGAAACGTTGACGGGAATAAAGTGGGTTGATTTTGTCATCCGATCCATAATGACCTAAATAGAATCATGTTGCCTTCGGGTGCGAGGCAAACCCACAATAAAGTCCATATTTACATCTTCCCACTTCTAAGTGGGAATACTTATATATTGGGACAAGCCTCCTAGACTTTGATGCTCAACCTTAAATTGTTGACAATTAGGACATTTAGCTATAAATCCCGCAATATCTTTCTTCATACAGTTCCACCAAAAGACTTCATGTAGATCACAGTACATCTTGATGGCTCCTAGATGAATAGAATATTTAGAACTATGAGCTTCCTCTAAAATTTGTTCCCTCAAACCATCAACATCCGGAACAGCTTGGTACCTAAGCACCCCATCTCCCTCTTGGGAGAAAGCCTCAACGGCCTTCTTGAGTACCGACTCTTTCAACTCAACTAATATAAGATCAAGGCCTTGTTTAGACTTCACATCCACCACAAAGGATGATTCGGAACCATTATGGACCATGACACCACCCTTGGTAGAATCCACTAGTTGGACACCTAGTTGGGCCAATCTATGCACCTCACGAACCAATTCTTTCTTTTCATCCTCTACATGAGCCACACTACCCATGGACAATCTACTAAGTGCATATGCCACCATGTTAGCCTTGTCGGAGTGATAAAGGACACTCATGTCATAATACCTTAATAATTCTAACCACCTTCGTTGATGAATATTCAACTCCTTTTGATTAAACACATATTGAAGACTCATGTGATCGGTGAATACATCCACATGGAAACCCCATACAAATAATGCCTCCATATTTTTAAGGCAAATACAACCACCGCCAATTCAATATCATGGGTAAGATAATTCTTCTCATGAACTTTAAGTTACCTTGATGCATAGGCAATCACTTTACCGTTATGCATGAGCACACATCCCAACCCCACTCTAGAGGCATCCCAATACACCACAATACCATTTGTACCCTTTAGTAAGGTCAACACCAGAGCGGAAGTAAGTCTATCTTTCAACTCTTGGAAGCTTTTCTCACAAGCTTCCGACCACTCAAACTTAGCCTTTTTTTGAGTCAAAGTCTTCAAAGGAGAAGCAATGGAGGAAAACCCCTCAAAAAACCTTCTATAGTAACCGGTCGAACCCAAAAAGCTTCTAATGTCGGAAGGAGATAGAGGTCTAGGCCAACTCTTGACCGCATCCGTCTTCTTAGGATCTACCTCAATACCCTTGCTTGACACAATATGACCAAGGAAAGCTACGGACCTTAACCAAAATTCACACTTGCTAAACTTTGCAAAAAGTTGTTGGTCCTTAAGAACTTGAAACACAACTCTCAAATGGTGCACATGTTCATTCTTACTCCTTGAATAGATCAAAATATCATTGATAAACACAATCACAAACATGTCTAGTTATTGCCTAAACACTCTATTCATCAAGTCCATAAATGCCACCGGCGCATTAGTCAATCCAAACGACATTATTAGAAATTCATCATGACTATACCGAGTTCAGAAATCCATCTTGTGTATATCAACCCCTCTCACCATCAATTGGTGATAACCCGAACGAAGATCAATCTTATAGAAATAGCTAGCCCCTTGAAGTTGGTCAAACAAGTCATCTATCCTTGGGAGACGATACTTATTCTTGATGGTCACTTTATTCAAATGATGATAATTGATGCACATCCAAAGAGTCCCATTCTTCTTTCTAACAAAAAACACCGAAGCACCCCATGGAGAGATACTCGGTCAGATGAAGCCCTTATCTAATAAATCCTTTAGTTGCTCTTTCAACTCAGCCGGAGTCATTCTATAAGGAGGAATAGAGATAGGTTGTGTATCCGGTAAAAGGTCAATACCAAAATTTATTTCCCGCTCGGGAGGAATACCGGGTAAATCATCAGGGAAAACTTACGGGAACTCATTAACTACCAGAACCGACTCTAGAGAAGGGGTTTCCGATTCAACATCCTTTACCCTAACAAGATGGTAAATACACCCTTTAGAGATCATCTTCCTAGCTTTAAGACAAGAGACAAATTGACCTCTAGGTATAGAATTTCCCCCCTTCCACTCTAAGATAGGCTCATTTGGAAATTGGAATCTAACCACCCCAGTCCTACAATCGATAGAGGGATAACATACATGCAACCAGTCCATACCCAAAATTACATCAAAATCTATCATGTCTAACTCTACCAAAGACACCGAAGTAATTCTATGGGTTAAGGAAATGGGACACCTTCTATAGACTCTCTTAGCCACCACCAAGTCACCAACCGGGGTAGAGATCGAAAAAGGTTATACTAACACTTCGGGGAGTATATCAAATTTCATGGCCACAAAAGGTGTCACAAAGAACAAAGTAGCACCGGAATCTAACAAGGCATATACATCAATAAAAAATACTTTTAACATACCGGTCACAACATTCGGGGAGCTCTCTTGGTCACCTCGGGATTGAAGAGCATAGCGGTTTTGCTTTGGGGCAGTGGAGTTTCAACCGCTAATAGGAGTTTGCTTGTCTTCTCTCCCATTGGCCGTAAGTGTTGGGCGATTCTTGAATTGATAACCACCCTTACCAAAACCAAAACAAACATCGGTGCAGGCTAGGCACTTACCATCATGACTCTTCCCACATTTTGCATAATTAGGCCTATTCACATAAGAGCCACCACCATTACCTCCTTGAGGTTTAGGGTTAGTCACCCTATCCTTGTTGACCCTTGGGGAAGCATTTGAGGAACCTTGGTTGGAGAACCTTTGTTTGAACTTTGGTCGACCTTGTCCATCGGACCTAGCATTGGAGAAATTTCCATCACCGGTTCTAGCTCTTTTCACCTCTCTATTCTTTTTCTTGAGTTTCTCTTCTTCCAATTGTTGGTCATGCACCATGAGGCGTGAAATATCCATATTCGGGATAAGCATTTTCATATGGCATACTTTAACTACCATGTCGGACACTCCAATCACAAATTTATTTATCTTGGCCCTTGAATCCGCCACCATTGTTGGAGCATACTTGGATAATTGGGTAACTTTAGAGAATAATTTTTCACACTCATACCGCCTTGATGAAGGTTAATGAACTATTGCATCTTTGCTTCCCTAAATCTAGGGGAAAGAATCAATCAAGAAACTCCAATTTAAAATATTCCCATTCTACCGGTTCCACTCTTACGGGTCTCTCACCCTTCCATTTATCATACCAAACTTGAGCCACATCTTTTAGTTGGTAGGGGGCTAACTCCGCCTTCTCCTCCAATGACACCCCCATATATAGCAAGTACTTTATAAACCTCGTCGATAAACCTTTGAGGATCCTCTTCCACTTTAGAGCCATTAAATTTGGGAGGATTCATTCTTGCAAAATCCCTAACCCTTGAAGCGGCCGAATTCACATTAGGATTCACATCAGTCGCTACATCTCTATTGGCCTGAGCTGTCACAGCTTGAGCTTGAGTCGTCATAGCTTGGGCCATCATTTGAAAAGCCGACCTAACCTCCACATCCGACATAGCCGGTGGATTAATCGAAGTTTGATTAGCTTGAGGAGCTTGTTCATTCACATTGTCACCCTCCATTTTTCTTGTGTTAGCCCTTCATGTATTCATATCCCAAAGACACAAGAGAAGGATTAGGAGAGGGACTTTATAGAGCTAAACTCTATGGCACGACTTAAGAGTAATGAAAAAAGTGTAGTTTCCTAATCATCTTGTAGCCTCTCATTCATAAAGGTGGCGCGCTTCACACTTATGAACAAGACTCTACTAGACGTGGCTTATGAGACATCATCCTAGAATCATTTTAAGTCGTGTGCTCTGATTACAAAGTTTTTCACGACCCAGGGTACCCCCTAGATGTAACAAGGCACATAGAACCCCAAAGGCACCATGTAAGCCACTTAGCATACCACAACATAAGCATAGAACAATAAAGAGTAAAAATGCATTTCAAGTCCAAAATTTTCATAAAGGAAAGCGGAAGTCTAGACATTTCTCAATATCGCCATCTATTACAATACTTGAATCAACCAGGGACACAACCCATACAACATATTCCTAAAAGTAAATACAAGAATCAAGCTACTAAGTCAAAACATCCGTCCTCGAATCACAAGGACTCACCAACAAGTTAGGAGAATTATCAAATCCAATCCTTAGCCACAATGAGGACCACCTTGAGAACCAGACCCTACACTTAGGAAAATGTAGGAAAAATATGTGTTAGTACAAAAATGTACTAAGTAAGATAGCCATGCATAAAAACCTTGAAAACATGCTCAACGGGACATTTTAGTTGAATGCATGCAATTTACTAAGTTAAAGCATCATTTTGAAGATAATGAAAAATCATAAGTCATAAGCATATTCATTACATAGATCATCATATCATAAGAGAAACATTTTTTAAGTACCCTTAAAGCTTACTTGTGCAATGCATGAATAAGATCCCATAATCTCACCCATACGAAGTAAAGCTTCTTGAGTGGCCATAGTTCATAATTCATATTCTAATCATAGTGGGAATAAGCCTTAACTGACATAGACCATGTGAGCTTAACATGGAATCCAGTGTTACCCACACCGAAAAGGGTTGTCCTACTTGCCTAAGGTAAGACCATCATTTATTAGCTTTAATGGGAACCACTAGCTAAATATCCTACGACGGCGCGTAGTTTATGGGATAAGGAGATTGTTACTAGAAACCTGGCCTTTCTCACGGGGGAGATTCCATCTCGAGAGATTGCTTCTAGAAACCCGGTCTTTCTCACGGGGGAGCTTCCATCTCATATTCAATATCCACTCGGTTCTAAGCATTTATCCCACAGAGTACTTATTATATCATAACTTGTTTAATTAAGATAGATCATTAGATCATGCGTGAGAATAACTTTTCACCGTTCATGTCTACATATAACATTAGATTCAATTAGCTGAGAAAGCCTTTCAACCTAGAATCTCCATTATTGTGAGAAAACCTTTCACATTATGTTCATTATGTGTTCAAGATAATAGCCTTTCAATCAACACAACAACATTATCACAATCATGGAAACTTCACTCTCAAAGTGTTCTTAAAGCATATACATAACCTTCATAAAACATGCATAATATTATATCTTGCCTTTTCAAAGGTCAAAGCTCATATCAAATCAACACATCTATAATTTCTACATTATACATGGATAATAACACAATTCAAATAACTCAATTACTACAAGCATAATTTCATAATATCCTTCTTTCATCCATTCACCCACATCACAAAGTCATAAATTGGGAATATAGGATTTCATGGATTCTTGGGGATTTCAACATAAAAGACATAATAAATCATCAATTCAATCATAATATAAAGTAATTAAATCATTAGAATCATTTTTTAAAGGAATCCATGACTAGGAGTCAAACCCTAGCTTTTGGGGAATTCCTATCTATGAAATTGAGTTTGGAAGGGACTTCATGGATGAAGAGCTACCATAACTTAGCAATGAAATCCAATGAATTTGGGAAGAAAACCTTGCTCCTTGAAACCTAGCTTAACTTTCTTCTTCTTCTTCCTTGAAGTTCTAGAGAGAGAATTTTTGGTGAAGAGTTGGTTTTGATTTGGGATTTTGGAATTATGAGAAAGATAAATTAATTTAGGGGTCTTAAATCATTATATAGTTAGTCTAAATTATTATAAAACTATGTCACTTAATATTAACTAAAACCAGAAAACCCCAAAGTGCCCCTAACTAAATCCTCAAACTAGATCACCGGTGATCACCCACGACCCCACGACCAGGGTCCGTGGATGGACCCAAGTGGCGTGCTGGTGAACTCTGGGTGGATTTACTGGAGCTTGATTTACAGGGTCTAACCTACGGACCCCTCACCCATGGGTGTGGGTTTACCTACGGGGTGTAGATCCCCTTTCGTGGGTCACCTTCCAGGCAACTTTCTAGGGTCTTCCTCAAGGACCCATGGTTGGTCCTTGGGGTCTTACCTTGATGTTCTAAAATGAAACCCTTTATTTTTAATTACGGGGAGTTACATTTACGACTCTAACCCTCATGTTAAGCTCTAGTTTAGCCTACTAGTTTTCAAAGTGTTACAGGAACGATAGATCGTAGTCCACATAGTGGTTCATAACTTAGCAAAAGAATTTGTGCAGTGACGGTGATGGGTCACGACCTACGATCCGTCGGTGGTGGTCGTGGACCAAAGATGTGCCATGCTTGAATTCCCAATTTGAATCCAACCATATTAACACAACAATCACTCATTTCTTTAGGCCTAAACATGGATTTCAACATATTTTTTGGTAGTTCATCATCTGTAGGGTTTCGATTACACACAATGAACCTTTCAATACAATAAAAATAACAAAAACCTAAGTCAAAACTTCCAATTAGACCTATCAAACCATTTATTAAATTTAATTTAACTACACACTCACACACCATCATTTCAAGGGTATTATCTGACTTATATTCAACCAATTATGGAGGTAATTTAAATTACCCAAGGTCAAGT
This sequence comes from Solanum paucissectum, assembly GCA_029582445.1. Classification (NCBI taxonomy): domain Eukaryota; kingdom Viridiplantae; phylum Streptophyta; class Magnoliopsida; order Solanales; family Solanaceae; genus Solanum; species Solanum paucissectum. The sequence continues at coordinate 8,975 of JAJONZ010021682.1, forward strand.
TCAATGTTGTGATTTCAAATTTAAACAATGAACGACTAAAAGTTTGGGAGAAATCGATTACCTTACAAGTAAACAACGTTGGTGAGTGTGGGATCAAGTACAAATGCTCCTAGAAAAACATGGACACCGAACTCGGACCTTGAAAGCCTTTGGGGAGAAAATGGAAGTGAGGGGAGGAAAATTTTGTGAATGTGGGAGAATGGGGGAAATGGGAATAGAAGGAAAGGACAGAGTGGAGTAAATGGGGAGATGAAGGAGTGAATATGGAATATTTGATCAGTTTGTAACAGTTGAGGGGAAAAGAGGGAAATGGGAAATGAATTCAAATGATGGGATCTTAAATAAATAGGGGTCTGGGTCGGGTCATCAGAAATCTTTACTTGGACCCACGAGACCCCGTCGACGGTTCGTGGGTCGACTTAAGGTCCGTCGATGGGTTCCCTAGGTCACTCTGACACTTAGAAAAATTTAGGACACATACCTCGGATTTACGGATGCCATCAACGGTCCGTGGATTGACCGACGGACCGTCGATGGGACCCGTAGACCACTGCAACAACTTAGTTTCTGTAGATTTTGCCTTTTTGTCCCTGCACACGTAGCAAACATTAGGCCTTCCTTTAATATTTTTCTGGACACTTTTTAAACACAGACCCTACTATTTCTATATCTAGCCAACATTAAAATGAAAAATTAATAAACACCTATCTAAAAAGCTAAAATTTTGAGAAAACTCCTATATCGAAAAGAAACTTCTATAGTTGGCTAGATCGTGCATCTTGGGTTGCCTCTAAAGCAGCGCTTGATTTAATGTCGCGGCACGACGCAAACACCTTGATTACTCAGATTTTATCAAGTAACAAGCCTCTACCACTTCATGTATACTCTCAGATTTCCCCAAGTAGATTTTTATCCTCTGTACGCTTACCTTGAACCTCGTTCCTTCCTTGTTCTCGAGCTCAACCGCTCCAAGTGGAAATACTTGAGTTACTCTAAATGGCCCGGTTCATTTGTACTTGAACTTGCCAGGAAACAAGCGCAACCTTGAGTTAAATAAGAGCACCAGATCATCAGCAACAAATTCACGCTTTTCAATCATCGGATCATGGTACTTCTTTATCTTCTCCTTGTACAAGGCTAAATTCCATATGCTTTTAGGTTAAACTCATCAAGCTCATTCTTGTCGTTCATTCTTTGACTCGATGCGGCACCCTAATCCAAATTCATCTTCTTTAACGCCCACATTGCTTTATGCTCCAGCTCTACAGGTAGATGACATGACTTCCCATAAACAAGTTGGTAGAGGGACATACTTATGGGAGCCTTGAATGCGGTGCGATAGGCCCATAGAGCATCATCAAGACTTCTTGACCAATCGGTTTTGTTTCCATTCACAGTCTTTGCAAGGATTTGCTTTATCTCTCTATTTGACACCTCAACTTGTCCACTAGACTGCGGATGATAAGAAGTGTCAACATTGTGATGAACACCATATTTCTCTAGCAACGCCTTCAACAGCTTGTTACAAAAGAGAGAACCTCCTTCTCTTATAATTGCCCTAGGTGTACCAAATCTGGAGAAGATACTCTTTTTCAGGAATGCGATGACACTCTTTCCCTCATTGTTTGAAAGCGCATTTGCTTTCACCCATTTCGATACATAGTCAACAGCAAGAAGACTATACTTCATCCCATGCGATCTCACAAACAGACCCATGAAGTGAAGACCCCAGACATCGAATAGCTCAATCACCAATATCGAGTTCATAGGTTGTTCTTGCTTCTTTGAAATTCCTCCTTCTCGTTGGCAATGATCACAAGACTTTGCGAAATCATGAGTATCTTGGTGGATGGTAAGCCAGTAATACCCACACTGCAAGATCTTACAAGCAGTCTGAATACCACTATAATTCCCACCAATAGGCGATGAATGACACGCCTCGAGTATACTCATCATCTCAACCTCGGGTACACTGCGATAAATAATCCCATCAGCACAAACACGAAACAAGTAAGGCTCATCCCAAAAGAATTTCTGCACATCAGACATAAACTTTTTCCTTTGGTGAAATGACAAATCTGATGGAACCAAATCGCTTGCCAAGTAGTTAGCAAAATCTATGAACCACGGTATAAGATCATAAGAAGCAGCTAATACTTGTTCATTAGGGAACACGTTGATTTAATGCTTCAAGCACACCTCATCCAATTCTAGGTGTTCAACGATCGTAAATCAGTATAAAACCCAACTAAATGAGCTGGGGTCGAATCCCACAGGGAGCGGTACGTGTTTCAAATTTAATTGAGAAGTATAAATGCGGTCAAATCAGTCATTGGAATAAAAATTATCGAATAAAGACATAATTCAAATCAAGGGGTGACATGAATGTTAAATTGGGGTTTTGGTTTTGATTATCAACTACAAACAGCAGTCACAAAAAATAAGAATTAAAAATAATGAGACGGATTCTTGGGATGTGATCGATTATATGCTAATATAGACATATGGGTAATTGCAACTATTAGTAAATAGCTAGATATTAGTGAGTAGGCTAGTCAATAAGGGAGATCATTTTCTCTCGAACAATTACCCCCAATCAAGTGATTTCTCTCGAACATCAACAATCATGCAAATTAAGAGCAGTCCATACCTTAATCCATTCACTCTTTCGAGCTAAATGTGTGGGATTGAGTTTACCCAATTTCAAGTCCAAAATACCACTAAGTCTGGTTCACTCCTATTAAACCATCCTACGGCCCGTATATGCTACTACAACTCATAGACTGAGGTCTCATGTTATTTTTCTGAATCCTTTCTATGAAAGTCATATACGGCTCATCTAAATTCCTACGATCCATCTTGTTCACTCGTAGGTGAAACTTTAAAAACTTGAAATTTCCAACAAAACTTATCTAGTGCCAATGAGACCCTTCCTATGACAAGTAGGTCAATCTGTGGCACAAGATTCCTTCAATATTTTATGAAATTTTCCTTTCCTTTTTGGTTACTAAGGTTCGGAGATTCGTCAGTTTGGTTGGCTATTATAAACAGTTTGTGGAGGGTCCACCATTGTTGCACCTTTGACACGATTGACTCGCCTTAATGTTCCTTTTGAGAGGTCTAAGGAGTGTGAGTTGAGATTTCAGAAGCTTAAGGAGTTTTTCACTACTACTTCTGTATTAACTCTTCCAATTTAAGGTGAGGGCTTCACGATCTATTATGACGCATCTGGTGTTGGTTTAGGTTGTGTTTTTATACAGCGGGATCAGGTTATTGCTTATGCATTGAGGAATCTTTGGCTCCATGAGTGAAACTACCCAACTCATGACTTGGAGTTGGTGGAATTATTTTTTGCACTTTATATTTGTAGTTACTACCTATAAGGGGTTCGTTGTGAGATCTACACTGATAACAAGAGTCTTCAATATATTATGAGTCAGATGGACCTTAATTCGAGGAAGTGTTGCTAGATTGAGCTTCTGAAGGACTAAGACCTCTCTACTCTCTACAATCCGGGGAAAATGAATGTGGTAGTGGATGCCTTGAGTCGGAAGGCACTGATAATGGGTAATCTAGCCTTCTTATCTACTATAGAGCAACCTTTTGCTTTGGACATTCAGTCCTTAGCTAATAAGATTGTTCAGTTGAATGTCTCTTATTCTAGGCGTGGTCTAGCCTATATGGGAGTTCAGTCTTCTCTACTTGATCAGATCTATAGCCGCCAGTTAGTGGATGAGGCCTTGGTGGCACTTTGATATCGAGTGTTGGAAATTGATGCTGATTAAGTTACCTTGCATTTGACTGATACTTTGTGAGGCACATGATTCTAGATATTTTATCCATTCGAACACCGGAAAGATGTATCGTGACTTTAGACAACATTACAGGTGGATCGGCATGAGAAGAGATATTGCAGACTATGTGTCTCATTGTTGAGTTGACAGCATGAGAATGATGAACATTTGGGAACTGGTGGTGAGTTCTAGAGATTATCCATTCTGAAGTGGAAATGGGATCACATCACCATGGACTTTGTGGCAGGGTTGCATCAGACTTTAGAGGTGCTGACAGCATTTGGGTAATCATTGATCGATTGACCAAGTCAACACACTTCCTCCCTGTTCAGTCTTCATTGAGCGTTGAAAGTTTATCCCTTATCTATATTTGTGACATGGTTCTTATTTATTGTGTGCTGGTCTCTATTATATTAGATCGAGGACTCAATTCATTTCTAAATTTTGGAGGACTTTTTCAGGATGAGTTGTGCACTTGTGTTGACCTTAGCACAACTTTCCACTTACAGACTAATGGTCAGTCGGAGTGTACTATTCATATTCTTAAGGATATGTTGTGGGCTTGTGTGTTAGAGTTCAGAGGTTAGTGGGACCAGTTTTTGCCTTTGGCGGAGTTTTCGTGCAACAACTACAATTTTAGCATCAAGATGGCCACGTTTGAGGCCATATATGGCAGGCGTTGTCACTCTGTAGTTGGTTTGAGTGTATAGAGCCTAAGCCTTGTGGTATAGATTTAATTCAGTAGGCTTTGGAGCAGGTGAGAGTGATTCAGGATATACTTCAGACAGCTCAGAATATGCAATCGTTGGCGGCAACCTTTGAGGTTTTCAATTGGTAATAGAGTTTTCCTCCATGTATCGCCCATGTAGGGAGTGATGAGATTTGGGAGACGGAACAAGCTTATCCAAGAGTATATTAGGCCTTTTGAGATCCTCCGGACGGTTGGAGAGGTGGCTTATGAGTTAGCTTTTTATCTGATATTTTGAGTTATCCACCCAATCTTTTATGTTTCGATAATACACTGGTTTGTTCCTAATGAGTCTCATGTGCTTCAGTATGATGCACTGGAGTTTGATAACCGCTTCACCTTCATGGAGGAGCCAGTTGCCATTTTAGCCAGAGATGTGTGGCGATTAAGCTTGAGAGCCATTCCTGTGGTGAAATTCCATTAGAGGCATCAACCAGTTGAGGAGGCTACCTGGGAAACCAAGCATGATATACGGAAGCAGTTTCTTGGCTTGTTTGAGCCTTTAGGTACTTTGTGACTCTTACTTTCACGGACGAATGTCCTTTTTTGTAGTGAATGTTGTAATGACCTCCAGGTCATTTTTGTGTTTATGCCTTGTATTTAGAATTTAGAGCTTTTCTGTAGTGACACCAGGTCATTTATGACATGATGGGACTGACAACTCGGTCACCTGGTCGTTCGTTTAGTTTTTATGCTAGTTTTAGCATTTTTGAGCTTTCAAAACTTAAACGGTCATTTTTATCAGAAATTCAAGAATATGATCTCAAATCCAATTTTGATATTTTCTTCATCACCATAAGGGTCATTTTAGGTTAGAAGCATAGTCGGCATGACTCTTGAAGCTTGCAGTGTCAGTCTGTGCGATTAGATGTTTTAACTTACAAGTTGAGGCCTAAGTTTGACTTTAGTCAACATTCTGAGTAAACAAGCTCGAATGAGAATTGTATCAGTGTGGTTCGCTCCGAAATGTTCAGTTTCATCTATAACGACCGCTTGTTTAGTTCCCGAGGCTTCTGGGCAAATTTCAAGGCTCCTCGTGGATTTTGGCTTAAAATGGAAATTTGGTGTGGGACCCACTTATTGTTGTAACGAACTATGATGGAAGTTTTGATGGTTCCGTTGAGTCTCAAATCTTGAATCCGATGTGGTAGCAAATTTCATTTGCGTGCAGAGTTTTCGAATGAATCTCGGGCACATCGTCGTAGTTTTGGAGCATTAGCACTTCAGGTGAGTGTTGTCAACTGAGGCAGCCTCGCGTTCCTGCACCCATGGCCGCGTTCACGAGAGGTAGGCACCCAAGCGTGGATGTGCGCGTTCGCGAGCGGCCAACCGACTGGCCTGCGCGCGTGCCCGTTTGCGCGACACCTTGCATTTGCGAGCGGCCAGCCATCTGGATCTATATTAAGGCCATGTCACGATTTGCCATACTAAAATTACAATTTCTCCTCCGTACGAACTTCGATTTTGGTGATTCGAACTTCCACATGTCCATAATTGTCGGAGCTACCTGGTCGAGTGATTGGATTGTACACACTTGGTCAGATTTCCCTGATTTGCCTCCATGCCTTGGCTGCTGATCTACGACCAGCATCTACGGATCGTAAATAGACCTACGGTCCATAGATCATCTCCGTAGATGCCCTTTTCTGCACTTCTTTCAGCTGTCTCTTTAATTTCGCGCCTGAACATCTTTCCTGCACAATTTGATAAAAATACATAAAAACCAATACAAAA
>JAJONZ010021683.1:0-14836 GCA_029582445.1 Solanum paucissectum
GTAACAATATGTATAAATTTTTCTAATAATTTAATATGTTCATCTTGTGTTCTTGAATATAACAGTATGTCATCTATATATATTATGCAGTTTTCTAATTGCTTGAAGTAATTATCCATGAAATGTTGGTATCTTTCCGGTGCATTTTTATATCCAAAGGGTAATACGTTCCATTCATAGAATCCTTGGGGTACTGTGAATGCTGTTAGTTTTTTAGATTCGTCTTCTAGCTTAAGGTGGTAAAATCCTGATTTGCAATCAAACTTACTAAAATAATTATATCCTTGGACTTGTCTTATTTTTAATATCTTATTTGGAATCGGATAATTATATGTCTTAGTTTTGGCATTTAGGTTTCTATAATCGATTACCATTCTACTTTTTCCTCTTTTTTGTTCACTATGTTTGTTTACTAGAAATGCTGGACTTGTATGTTTACTATTACTTTCTTGTATATATTCGTTTTCTAATAATTCTTTTATATGCATTTTGAATTCTTTTAGATCATCAAAATTATATTTTAGTGGTTTCTGGGTTATTATACTATTTTCATCAATTAATTCTATTTTTACCTTTGTTTTATGTTTCTCCCATCCTTTTAAGGGATTTTCGCTATATAAAGGTTCTAATTTTTCTTGAATAATTTTAAGCTCATCTATGGAGAATATTATTAATTCTATCTTATGATCATTTGTTTTAACATTCACTAGTTTTTGAGTAATTTTTTCACTTCCTTTTATCCATGGAGTTGATTTTCTATTTTTATTGTATACTCTTTTAGCTCCTACTTTATGTTTACATGGTGTTGTAAACCACCAATGTGTTTTTGTTATTATATGTGGGTATAACTTTTCTAAAAATGGCATTCCTAGAAGCATATCTTTATTTGTAAATTCATAACTATACATTTCTTCTATAGTCAATATTTTATCCCATATTTGTATTTTTATGTTTCTTGCTTTATGGTTTATCATACTTCCTTCATTGTTAAATCCGGTTACTACTATTGGTGTGGTTAATTTTTCCCATTTTTCGTCTGGTAGACAGTTGTGTTTACACATATTAGCTTCTGCTCCTGTGTCTATCATTGGGGTATAATATCTATTGTAGTAATTTTCTACTATTAGTTTTGCAAGTATATATATTTTCATACTGTTGACTTTTCTATTCTTGTATGTAACAGTTAACTGGGTACTTTCTAAATTATATGGTTTCATGTCTTCTAACCATTTTATTCCCAATATAATATTTTTGTCTCCATTATAGATTTTAAAATTGATTACCATTGGTATTCCTCCAATGATTAGTTCTTTTTCTACTGTTTCTTTTAATGTTGTAAATTCTTTTGGTAATTCTGAGTGTTCTCTAGAATTTATTTCTTCTTCTGTTATTAATTCTCTTGTAATATAATTTTCTTCCTGACCTGTATTTATTGTTATAATAAATTTTCGTTGTTCTAGTATTCCGATTATATAATAGTAATATGGTTCTATCTCTTTTATTTCTACTGAATTTTTTGATGATTGAGGGGTTCCATTATTGTAATTTTTTATTCTTTTAGATGTGCTTATCCTATCACTTACTATTTCTAGATCTTCTTCTATGTCTATTTCTTTATAGCTATAGTCATTGTTATCTATTACGGTGACAATTTGTTCAAATGGATTTTCTATTTTTATCCTATTAATTTTATTTTTTGCTGTTATTTTATGTTTTGTTGTTAACACATATAGATTTTTACATCTTGCTGTAAATATTTTGCTACCTGGGGCTAGTTCTATTCCTGACATTTTCCAATATAATACTAATGATTTATCTATATTTCTATCATTTATAGCTACGGAATAATTAGCACTTATTATAAATTTAAATTTTTGGTATATTAGATTTCCTTTTACTGCACTTATTATACTTTATTTTATAGGTTCTATTATTCTATCATCTGCCAAATATATTTCTATAGGCGTATCTATTCCTTCTCTAAAACATGCTTTTATCAATATTTCTGTTCCTCCTAGGTGTACATATTTTATTGGTTCTTTTGCTTGTATTTATTATTCTTTTATTTATTATAGGTATTTTTGCTTTTCCTTTGGTATATTTACAGTCTATTATATGTTCTTTCTGGCTACTACATAGTATTCTTCTTTCTGTCTTCTAAATATGTTTTTTATCATAGGGATTTTTTCTACACTTAAATTCAATTCTTTTCCTTTTATTTGTTCAAATATATTAATATCAAAGATAATTTTCTGTTATGAAGATTCTTCATTTATATGTTCTTCTTTATCTATTATCTGTACGTCCTTTTCAGTCATTATCAGACCTATTCAATTCTTCTAATTCTCCATTTAATTCTCTTTCAGATAATTCATTTTCAGAGAGTTCATATATGCTATCGTCACTATCTAGTTCATCATCTATGTATTCTAATTGCATATATTCAGCATTATCTATTATTATTTCGGCAATTTGTTTTTTCTTTGGATTTTTGGGTAATTTACAATCTCTAGCTAAATGTCCTAGTTTTCCACAGTTATAACAAGTGCATTCGGTTATTTTCTTTTTTGGTTTGAATGACCTCTTTTTATTAAATTTTTTTACGTAATATTGTCTTCTAGGCCTTTTATATTTATATTGGGATTTATATTTTCTAAATTTTCCTTTGTTTCTATTCTTTTTGTAATAATTATCATTACATCCGAATTGGGGGTGCTATTTTATCTTTACAACATGCTAGATTTTTTATTAAGAGTACTCACAGGGGGGTTAATGGCAGTAAGAGTATAAGTAGGAAGAGATTGAAGTACACTTTTGATCAGAACAATTCTTCCACCATAAGTGAACATCTTACCCTGCCAGCCATAGGTGAGCATCTTACCCTCTAGCCATTGAGTCTTTTGACTACCTTGGTGACCATATCATCAAAGTAAGAAAAAATATTTCCCTATATAAATGGGGAAACCCAAGTATGTAAAAGGGAAGTTTTTATCCATAAAACCAGTACACCTCATTCTATTAATCCTGTAAGCACCAGCTTTAGGGCTAGTGATGAAGTAACTTTTGTCCTTTTTCACTCTTTGACCTGAGACACTTTAATAATTCTTCACCTATTTCATAATAAGTTTAACAGACTTACTATTGCCACTTACTGAAGATAACAATATCATCAGCATAAGTAAGGTGATTGATTTGGGGGCCTCTTTTATGCATGGAAAAAGGAGTAAAGTTATCATTAGTGAGAAAACTGTTCAGATTTCTGGAAAGAACCTTTGCACCCAAAATAAGAACCAAATCTTTTAAGCTTTAGCCATGTCTAATTTGATAACAATATTACCAAATTAGGTTAAACATGCCATAAACAATTTCTTGAGCAAGCATAACATTTTCAGTAATCAACCTACCAGTTATAAAGCCACTTTGGTTAACAGAGATGAGTCTATGCAGGATAGGATTTAGTCTTCTGGCTAAAATTTTGGAAACAATTTTGTAGGAAAAATTGTTAGACTAATAGGTCTCAGGTGAGAAATTTGAAGGGGAATCAAGGCCAAACAAGTGTGAGTGAAATATTTTGTAAGCGTTTTACCAGCGAAAAATTCAACAACAAATTCACAGATATCATATTTAATAGGAAAAAGGTACAAGTACCCCCTAAACTATGACCGAAATCCTAGAGACACCACCTTAACTAAACTAAGGTCCTATTACCCCCGAACCCATTTTTTTAGTAAATTTGTACACCTTTTTGGCTTACATGGCGTCCAAATATCTCCCACGCGCCTCAATTGTGTGGAGTCACGGAGTGCGCCACGTAAGACAAAAGGTGTACAAAATTACAAAAAAATTGAGTTCAGGGGTAATAGGACCTTAGTTTAGTTAAGTTGTGTCTCTGAGATTTCGGTCATAGTCTAGGAGGTACTTATGCCTTTTCCCTATTTAATAATATCCCAACAAGTGTGAAAAAACTTAGCATTGAAGCCATCTGGTCCTGCACCGGTTTCAGCACTCATATTGAATATTGCATCTTTGATTTCTTCCTCCATAGGAATTTTATGAAGTGTTTCATTATCATCATCTTGGAACACTTTCCAGAAAGTTGTTATTCATAGCAGGATGCTCCAAATTAAAAAGTTTCCTGTAACGCCTAATAGCAGCTTTGGCAATTTTGTTTCCCCCCTGAATCCATTTATCATTGTGGTTCTTGATCCTGTGAATATGAAGTTTCTTCCTCCTATCTCTAATAACACTGTGAAAATACTTGCTATTACAATCTCTTCTTTAAACCAACTGATTCTAGCCTTTTGCCTAAGAAGAGCCTCTTGCATACTGGGCCATTTCACATGCTCCTTGTTCAATTCCTCCTTGATTTGTTCAGTATTATTGACAAGACCCAGTTCTTCAAGAAGCTGCACCTTAGCTTTCCAAGTGTTAACCTGTTCATAAATATCTCCAATAGTGTTTCTAGACCACTGCCTGAGTCTTTTGCTGAGAGCTTTTAACTTACTTTCTAATCTCCACATGGCATTACCAATGACATTCATATTCTAAGAATCTTGCACTACCTGAAGGAAGTCCTGATGTTGAATCCATAGGTTTAAAAACCTAAAGTATCTGATGAAATCAGTCTGATCAGAGTGGCTTTTCATCAGTAAAGGTCTGTGATCTGATCCAATTTTAGCCAAATGTTTGATGGTGTTGGTTTGATAGTTTTCAGCCCATATATCATTAACAAACACTCTATCAAGTCTTCTCCATATTCTTTTACCGGGTCTCCTGTTATTACACCAAGTGTATAGGACCAACTGAACCAATATCAGATAGTCCACATGCCTCTATTGTGCTAATAAAGTCAAAACACGTGCATTGAAGTCTCCTTCATTGAAGTCCACATGCCTGTGAGGTATGCCCCCTAGTTCTCATTAGGATCCATTATTTTTTTGAAACTGGTAACTTTGATCATTAGAATCCATCATTGCATTGAAGTCTCCTTCAATACACTATGGATCATCTATGCAGTTGCTCATACTTCCCAAACGATATCCCATAACTCTCTTCTTTCCAAGGAAGTGCATTTGGCATAAATAGCACATATGTATCATGGAGGTCGTATGTGATTTACTTCGCATGGCGTATATTCTAGTAGTATGGGAAAATATGCTTATGGACTTATTTATAGGACATTAATCTTTTTGGACGTAATCTGCAGCTGACATAGGGTTCTAGAATAATACTAAAGTTTCAAATTATCATACTACACCAACATTTAAGTTGTATCATCTTGTTGGATTATCTATCTATTAGAATATTGTTTTCATGCATTAACTACCACATGCACTACAATTTTTTCATGCACATTTCCTTATTAATTTTAGGCCATATATTGGCAAGTCTTTGCCTCAAGGTGGGCAAAGCGTCGAGGCGATCAAGGCCTCAAACCAAGCAAGACCTCGAGGCGGGCAAGGCCTCGAAGGGGAAAACCCTCAAGGCGGCAGGACCTCGGGGCGGGTGGAGCCTCGAAGAGGGCAGGGCCTCGAGGTGAGGAAGCCACGAGGCAAGCAGACCTCGAGGGCAGACGTCGGCCTCAAACTTGGGGGGCTCTGGGGTTCGGGGTGGGGCCTCCGAGAGGTAAGGGGGCATCCAATGGGCCTGAGAGGGGCCTCGGAGGGGGCTCTTGCCTCGGGAGGGTGGGGTGCTGGCCTGGCCTCCCTCTCGGGGTAGGGCACAGGGCTAGACTCCCTCTGGGTTGCTGGCCTGGCCTCCCTCGGGGGCAAGGGCTGGCATGGCCTCCCTCTCGTGCGAGGGCACGGGGCTAGCCTCCCTCTCGGGGTAGGGGCACGGGGCTCGACTCCCTCTGGGGGTAGGGCTCGGGGATCGACTTCCTCTGGGGTAGGGCACGAGGCTGGAGGGGGGCTAGGCTTGGCCTCCCTCTAGGGGGAGGGCCTTGCCTTGCCTCCCTCCGGGGGGAGGGCCTGGCCTGGATTCCCTCTAGGGGAGGGCCTAGCCTGGCCTGCCTACGGAGGAGAGCTGTTTCGGGTTTGATGTCGTTTCTTGAGGTCGAGGCTCAAGTCGGGTCTCCGGTCGGGTGTCGGATATTAGGTCAAGGTTAGCACGTATGAGGTCGGGTTAGAGATTGGGTAGGGTGTCGGTGTCATGTCTTTAGTCGGTTCGATTCTGGTCTTGGCGTCACGTTCGAGTCTCAGGTCGGTGGTTAGGATCTTGGGGTCGAGTGTCCAGCATATATGAGGTTGGGTTGGGTCTCAAATTGGGGGCAGGTATCTTAGGTCTCGAGTCAGGATCGAGTCCGTGTCTTTGGTGAGGGTCCGGATCGAGTCTAAGTCTTAGGTCTCGGGTCGAAGTTAGAATTCAGGTTAGGATCGAGTCTTTGTGGTCGGGTCACGTAATTAGGGTGTTGGGGTCTTTGATTTGCTCAAGGTCGAGTGTCAGGGTAAGGGTAGTGTGTCAGGTTTGGGTCGTTGGTTCAGGTCTTGGGTTGGGTGTCGGGGGGTTTGGGTTGGAATTAGGTTCAGGCTAAGGTCGAGTGTTCGAGTCGGGTGGTATGGTCTCGAGTAAGGTCAAGGTCGGGGCATTGGGGTTGAGTTCAGGTTTCAAGTAAAGATTGGGTTCGAGTCTTAGGTCTTGGGATGTGGTCGAGCGTCGGGGCCAGGGTAATGTCTCGGGTCTAGGTTGGAGTTGGGTCTCGGGGTGGGTTTGAGTCTCAGGTCGGGGTAGGATCGAGTTTGGGTCGGGGTAGGGTGTCAGGGTTTGAGTCTAGTCTTGGGTGACTACAAGAAAATAGTTTTTAGCAAGATAAATTTTAGTCTTTAAAAGCCTAAATCCGATCCCTATTAATGAATTACGATCGGAAAAATATGGTCATCAGCGATCGCTGAAAGCTCCGTTGTGAAAAGTATATTACCGGATTGGAAAACCGTGTACCTCTTTTTTGACTAAATTATCCCTTCGCTAGCTCATATCGGTCATTATTAGTGTTTTTAGTATTAATTTTTTAAAATTAATTGTATAATACTTTTAACAACTAAATATCCCTACGCTAGTATTATAATTTATTAGATATAATTAGATTACTAATATACACATCCATCACATGAAATAGTAAATACCCATATATATTAGTTTCAGGTAATGTGTGTTGCATGGTTGTTCTTTATTATGATGATAATAAAATTTTTTATCTATAATAGTTTTGAGTTATAAAATGGAAATATTGGTGGAGTCAGGAGTGGAAATTTTTAACCACTAACTAATAATCTCTTTTACTGCTTATATGTTTTTCTCTTTAAGATTGTTATTCCTCTTTCATATTTAGAAAGATAAATTTTAATGTTATTCATATTTGACTTTTAAGTACTCCTTCATGTTAAATTAAATTACCTCATTTGTTAGAACTAGTTTTGACGCACGTGCATTGCACGTGAATATCAAACCATGTACTACACTATTTTTTAAAATAATGTAAATATTATTAAATAAAAAAATTAAGTAAGCAATTATAAAATAACTGATAAAGTATAAGCTCCTATGAGTAGTGGATGTAAACTTTCTTATGATTACTACCGAAAGTTGGTCACTCTTAAAATCACTTAGTTACACCTCTTAAATTTAGTTTCTCCTCTCTACCCCATAGTGCATTACTTAGTTATTATTGTTTTGTTGGACTTCTTACTTTTAATATAATAAATATAAATAAAATAATTATATAAAATATATAAGATATACTAAATTGGATGTTTTTAGTTGGAGTATTATATTGATTTAATATTCATGTTAGGGAGTTTTCAAATTTCATTGAACTTAAGAGGAGAATAGAAAACATAAAAAAATCTTAGTTTTAAAATGCGAGGAAACCCCTCCATTTATAGTTAACGAAGAAAGTCACAACCCTTCGGAAAGGTCACGATTCATCGGAAAAGTCACAATTCTTTGAAAAGTCGCAACTGTTCAATGTGAAATGGTGTCTTCTTTTAATATCATATGATATAATATAATATAATAAATAAATAAATAAATATAATATAAAATATAGAAGAGACACTAAATAGGGTCTTTTAAGAAGAAGAAGAGGAGGAGGGGGGGGGGAGGGGGAGGGAGATATATTTAATTGAATAAAAATAAAAGCACAACAAATAAATTGGAAATGAAGGAGAACCTATTAAATCTAGTTTGGACTCTTGAAATAAGGTTTTGGTCAAATCATTTTTCTCCAACAGTTTGAGACTTACACAGCTTGAACACCAAGTTGTAGTTTGTGCAACGGAAAATCAGTAGACTTCTTATGGGAAATGCACAAGTACCCCCCCCCCCAGCTTATGCCCGAAATTTCAGAGACGCACCTAAATTATACTAAGGTCCTATTACCCCCCAAACTTATTTTATAAATAATTTTCTACCCCATTTCGGCCTACGTGACACTATCAACCATATAGCTTGAAAGTATTGTTCAACACGCGCCGGCCCCACTTTTTTAACTTTCTAAAAAGACAAGCTATCAGTTCAAAAAGTAGCTTTTACACTTCCCAAAATTTCATCTTCCTTTTTGAATTTTAACTTTACCAAAAGGAACAAGGGAAAGAACGATTATCTTCAAAAATTCGATTTTCAGACTCATAATCGATTTTTTATGTTAGATTTTGATACTTAGTATTAGATTTCAGTCGTGCATGTGTGGGTTGATTTCAGTCGTGCATATGTGGGTCGATTTCATTCTTCTAAGTTATCAAGAATCGTGGTTGAGTTCAAAGGTTAGTTTTTTCGTTATTTTATTTTGTTTTTTTTGTTACTGTTATACTTAGATTCCGTAGGGGTTATGATATGTTGTTAAATATAGATTTCGATCCATGAGTGAAATGTAACTTCATGCTTATTTTTTAGGGTTTATGGAGGTTTGTTTTTTCAAAAGATGAATACTCTGATAAAGAAGAAGACATATGAGGTTGATAAGGGTTTTTTTTTTCAACTTTATTTTAACACATGGCCAATTTTTATTGGTCAGTGTCATCTAAAAATAGCACCCACGCGCCTAACTTAGGTGAAGTCACGAACTCAACCACATAGGCCGAAAAGGGGTAGAAAATTATTTATAAAATAAGTTCGGAGGGGTAATAGGACCTTATTATAGTTTAGGTGTGTCTTTGGGATTTCGGGCATAGGCTGCGGGGGGTGGGGGGGTACTTATGCATTTTCCCGACTTCTTATCAAGTAGAAGTTGTTGCAACAATCTTTTTGGAGGTAGCCAGCATACCCTTAATGCTGAAGAATACAACTTTAATTGTATCAAAAAAAAAAGAAGTTGTTGCAACAATATATTTATGGCCATGAAAATGAGTACACATTAATTATCTAGATAGTCTTTTTGTTTAAAGTTGACCTATTCCATTCTCCTTATTGCATCTATTTTTGTTGATCTGTCTAGTTTACCCACAAAAAGTATTGTAATTGTATAATTGAACAACTCTGACAATCTTTCTTGTTTTAAGAAGAAGAATAGAAAACTTACAATAAAAGTGTGAGAAAACTCTCTATTTATAGACAACAAAGGGATATAGATTTGTCTAATTTTAATATGACATGAAATTCAAAAAATAAAGAAGACTTTGAATTTAAGGATATGTAGAATATATAAAAATGTCTTTCAACTTTGTGGTCTCCCACCCCACCCCAAAAAAAAGAACATTCTATATTAAACTGAATAAAAATTAAAGTACAACAAATAATTGGAAACGGAGGAGTACCTAAAGTTTGGAATCTTCAAACAAATTTTTGATCAAATTCTTTTTCTCCAACAACTTTAGACTTACACAGCTTGAACACCAAGTTATAGTTTATGCAACAAAAAATCATTGAACTTATTGTCAAGTAGAAGTTGTTGCATAAGTGTATTTATGGCTATGAAAATGAGTACATATTAATTATCTAGATAGTTTTCTCGTTTGAAGTTGAGTTATTCCACTCTCTTTTTTGCATCTATTTTTGTTGATCTGTCTAGTTTACCCACAAAAAATATTGTAATTGTATAATTGAACAACTCTCACAATCTTCCTTGTTTTAAGAAGAAGAATAGAAAACTTAAAAAAATCGTAGTTTAAAAGTGTGAGAAAACCTCTCTATTTATAGACAACTAAGGATAGTATGAAAATGTCCTTATCATGCCTTATTAGATAAGTCACAACTCTTCAGGAAAAGCACAACTTTTTGGAAATGTCATAACTCATCGAAAAAGTCACAACTCTTCGGAAAAGTCACTACCTATCAATGTGAAATGGTGTCACCTTTTAATATAATATAGAACAAATAAATAAATATAATATATACTAAATTGGGTGTTTTTAAGTTGGGGGTATTATAGTAATTTAATATTCAAGTTAGGGAGTTCATGTTTTTAAGGTAGTAGATAGATAGATAGATAGATAGATAGATAGACTGATATGGATAATATGATGATATGATAAAACACAAATTACTAATATACCCATCAAAATAGTGGGACAATATTTTCTTTCTACTCCTATAAAAACGAATAAAATTGGTGTAAAAAGACAATATCTTTGAACAACTATATATTAGCAAAATAAAGTGGGTTTCTTTTGGACTTAAACTTGTTCTTTAAGATTTTCTGCCACTTCAACTATCTTCCAGGACTTCTATGATCTGTTAACAAGGCAAAAGTCACGTTAGTTTACTACTAAGATAGCTCCTGGTAGCACCTTTTGTTAAGAGAAACATGAATATTGAAGATTACTAGATTGGAATTACTATCACAATATACGCGGTATAATTTCCACAAGTAAGTGCACACAAATCTTACTTCTACCTTTAGGGATGGCAGAGAGATTGTTTCTTAAAGGCCCTCGTCTAATGAAGAAAAAAAGTACTGATAGTTAAAGTAATAATATAACCAACTACTGTTATTAGACATAAATCTTAAGATTCACATTTTTTCTAGATGCATTTTCCTTACTTGGTTTGCAACATTCATCACACAAAGGAAATCTAGTGATTGATGATTCTGTCACAAAATACAAAAGCAACAGAAAATTTAGGCCATTTTAGCCTCACAATGCCATGAGATATTCCTAGTCAGATGATATTCTAGGACAAAAATACAATTATCCTTAGGATGACTATGATGATATTAAGATGTTCAACTCACCTTCGCTTGTCGTGAGAAAATGTGATTAAACAATGGAGCATCTTTCACAGTTCATAGTATTCATCGAAACACAACTGATAGCCTCGTAGTTTGCTGCCAGATGCATGGAAATGGTATGCCTTTGCATCTTAGAAAGCTTCAGCTATGCTTGCAACACAACTCATGGAAACAGAGAATTCAATATAAAACATATATAATTAACCACAGTTATGGAACATAGTAAGAGACAAAAAGGATATCCAAATGACAAATGAGTGTATAATTGTGATGAGTGCAAAAAATCATTCTTTAAGCCATTCCAATCATTGTAGGAAGAGTTTCTTGTCTTCCTTTCTATTATAACAGGAAAAAATGATACCAAGTTTGAGTAAAAGATTTGCAGTTCTTATGCCACCTAAGTATCTATCACGATACCTTTGTGTCAAAGCTACTCCTGTGGATCCACTAGCAGCACCAAGTAAAGGGAAAAGGTACAAGTACTCCCCTAGATTATGACCGAAATCCCGGACACACCTTAACTAAACTAAGGCCATATTACCCGCCTGAACCCATTTCTTTTGAAATTTTGTACACCTTTTTGGCTTATGTGGCATCCAAATGTCTCTCACGCGCCTCAATTGCGTGGAGTTACGGAGTATGTCACATAAGCCAAAAGGTGTACAAAATTACAAGAAAAATGAGTTCAGGGGTAATAGGACCTTAGTTTAGTTACAGTGTGTCTTTGAGATTTCGGTCATAGTCTAGGGGATACTTGTGCCTTATCCCCCAAGTAAATGACAACAAAAACATGAGATTTAGAGAGTCATTTCCCTAGATGCATCATACCCTATCAACCAGAAAAGTCAGCTTCTAGATAATGGGAATGACGGGCTGTGGATTGACGGTGGATCTTCTAGAGATCCTTTGAAAAATGGCCTTCCTCCTCAGGAACTTCTTGACGATCTATGCGAGCACGTTATGTTGATTATGGGATTGTGCAAAACTTTATTTTCACATTTTTTTATGTATCTTTTAGTGATTCAGGCTATTTTTTTCTGGATTTGGCTGTGAAATAGTATAGTTGTAGCGTTCATAAGTTCAAAATTACATTTTTCCTTTTGTATTTTTCAGTGATCTTAATGTTTTGGATTTGGATGTGAAATGTTGTACTTGTAGCGTTCATAATTTCATAGTTTAGCATTTTCTTGTTGTATTACCCTGTGATTGAAGGTTTTTTTCTTTTTTTGGATTTGGGTGTGAAATAGTATACTTGTGTAGTGCTCATAAGTTCAAAATTTAGCAGTTTTCTCTTGTGTTTTTCAGCGATTCAAATTATTTTTTGGAATTGGATGTGAAATGGTGTACTTGTAGTGCCCATAAGTTCAAAATTTAGCGTTGTCTTATTGTGTTTTCAGTGGTTCAAATTACTTTTTTGGATTTGGATGTGAAATAGTGTACTTGTAGAGTTCGTAAGTTCAAAATTTACCATTTCATCCAAGCCGAGAGAGAGAGAATCCGCGGTAGCTAGGATGGTGAAGTTTTTGAAGCCAAACAAAGCTGTAATCATTCTTCAAGGCAAATATGTTGCCGGAAAAGCTGTGATTTGTAAGGTCATTTGATGAAGAAACAAGGGACAGGCCATATGGCCATTGTTTGGTTGCAGGTGTCTCAAAGTACTTGAAGAAGGTGACCACATCATGCCTACTCGTTACACACTCGATGTGGATCTGAAGGATGTTGTCAATGCTGATGTTCTTTGGGCACGTGACAAAAAGGTGACTGCTACGAAAGAGACCAAGGTTAGGCTTGAGGAGAGGTTCAAGACCGGGAAAAATCGTTGCTTCACTCGATAAACAAATAATTCTGAATACATAAATCATGTTGTTGTCTACTGTGTATGGTAGTATTATTTAGCTGCTTTTGATGACAGATGGTAGATCTACTTGCTCCGTATCAAAGAGGTGGAAAGATTGGACTTTTTGGTGGTCCAGGTGTTGGTAAGACAGTGCTTATTATGGAGCTTATTAACAATATCACAAAGGCCCATGGTTTGTTACTAGTTGCACTAGGAGTAAAAAAGAATCTTCATGTATTCTCTTTCTTTAAGGTAATATAATTTATATTCACTTCTTGTCCTCAGGTGGTTTCTCAATGTTTGCTAGTGTTGGTGAACGTACTCGAGAGGGTAACGATTTGTACAGAGAAATGATTGAGAGTGTTGTTATTAATTAAGCTTGGTGAAAAGCAGGTTTCTGTAGATAACATTTTCTTTTCAATATATAGTACAAACATTTCTTGCAATTGGCTGATTTTATACATATTTATCTGCAGGGTGAAAGCAAATGTGCTTTGGTATATGGTCAAATGAATGAACCTCCTAGTGCTCGTGTTGTGCTCACTGAACTGACAGTTGCCGAATGTGAATGATTTTACATCACTGCTATGTCGGTTGAGATCTCTAGTAAGCCTTATCCTCAGAAATGCTTTGTGAATATAATTGTTCCAAGAGAACAAGGTCAGCTGCTGGATTTTGTGATTCCTTTCCTTTTAATTCTAAAAGGACATAATCTGGTATCACAAGTTAGACATGGGATCTTATCCCGATCTCCTGGTTGTCTATTGATTCATTCAGTGGTGGAGTAAACAGACAAGTCGATGGATGACGTCACACCGCCCATACTAATAACATATGATTCATAAAAGGAAGTGTCTTTTTTCCTTCTGATGACGGTAACTTTATGAGTGGTGGCGGTGAGAGTTGTTCTGGTGAACGGAATGGGAAAAAAGAGCTGCGTTTAGAGAAAAGAGATGATCCTTGGAATTTCATATTTCTGTTATTACTCTCTTTGGATGGTTGTTACTCTCGTTTCCAAAATATCACAATTTTTTTATTTTAGTACTTATATTTTTTTTTACTAGTTCTGGATAAGTGCGTTGCACGTGTAATCCATATTAAATCCTTCGCAAGAACAATTAAATTATAAGTCAGTTTTTTGACAACCTTATTATCCATAAATTGTGAAGACTTGATTATTATGTAGTTGGAATAAAACAAAATAATGTCATATCACTAAATTATTGAACAATTATAATGGAGGTGACATGTCTTTGATCTTGGATTGGATAGAAGGCGAAGTTAAAATTTGTAAAGATAGAATGTTCTTAGTCTAATAGGACTTATAATTATGTATTAGAGATCCAAAATCAATAGATGATTCTTCTCATTTCTTTATGACTTATTTGCATATCGTAAATTAAATATTATTGAATTAATCCCCCTTTTAAAGGTATCCAACATAGAGAAGTCAAAAGGCAAATTATAGAGGCAAGATCATTTCTAAGAAATGATTATAAACAAATTAGAGATATTATCAAAGAAAACAAAGTCATAAAGCTTCGACATTCATGATCATTTTGAAATATGTACATAGTGATACCTACAAGATTTCTACACAACTGTACTTTAAAATGTAACGATGAGTAGAGAAAAATCAAGAGAAAATTATATATCAAATACAATTTAAGAAATTAATTGTACCAACTTTTCTATGCTTACCTCCTAGATATAGCTAAATAAGAAGACGATAAATATTGCTACACTATTGAGTATTACTGAGATACCAAAAGCTTGAGAAACTATATATGACGACAATATTTTTAGCATTCCAAACAAAATTATCTTATTCTTTC